>KL276485.1:34454-45133 GCA_000699545.1 Podiceps cristatus | reverse complement strand
CATTCTGTGATTCTATCATCTTTCAATGTTAGGCCAAGTGAGGGAGGATCTGTAGCTGTCTTGACTAAAAACCCATCCCACAGCTGTATTTTAGTCAGAAAAGCAGCATGGAGGAGAAGTAAAAACAGTTTTGTAGCCTGATGTGCTGCAGCAGAACGGCACTCGCCATCCGTGTACAACCGAGATCTTCTCCAGTGTTGCTGGCTGGGCAGAACTGGGTCTGCGCGTCAACTGGGACAGAAAATAGCTTAAAAAATCTATCTGTTTTGCATACAGGAAATCACTCCCTCTAAACCAGTGCTAAATACTTGGCGCTATTTAGCATTTAAAAATTATTAGATATTAGTGAGTCTGTCTAATTAGAAATGCTGGCAAAATTCTATTCTTTGAACTTAAATGCCCATTATACTTTGAGCAAGAGCAGTGTGTGAACACTGCCTGAGTTCTAGTATCACCATGCTCTTTACTTTGGTCATGTCTGTAGTTTCGACGGTGTGCAGTTGTGTTTGCTCAGCTAACAAAAATTACAACCTTTTGCAGTGGATTGTGAAACAACCGTAGTACTTCATTTTATAACATATTTGCAGAGGGTGAAATTGTTTGTATTGAGCTTGTGTATAAATGCTTGGGATTTTTTGCAGGCAAAAAGTCTTAAATTGACTGTCCACTTCCCTTGTCCAGTTTCACTAAAAAAAAAAAAAAAAAAAAAAAAAAAAAAAAAAGAAGTAGTTTATACTTGAGTTAAATTTAATTGTAGTTTGATTTTCTAACCGAAAAGAGCAGGTCAATATTTTGTGAAACAGAGGGGAAAATCTTCTTGGAAGATTTTTTTTTTTTTTTTTTCATCTTAAAATGAGAGTTTTATTGTGAAGCTATATTACTTCGAGCTGAATTTAATGAAAAGTTAGAAGCGTTGGCAGCCCATCCCATCCTCTGCATTTGGTATCTCTGAATAATCCTGGGTAGCCTGTTGCTCCTGTTAATTACTCCTACATAGATTATTTAAATAGCTTGCTGCACCTGCTGATTTCTCCCCCTGAAAAAACAGTTGGGAATAATGCATTAAAAGCATCTTAATGTTCTATGGTTTGTTGTCTATATCTCATTAACATTTTCTCATCTGGAAAAGTGGAGTAGTTTATCTGACTGGTACCGTACCCGCCGTGGCACTGCCCTCCCGTGCTGTATCCCCATCCCTGAATGCTGAAGTGGGGGAAAAAGCTAATTTATTCTATAATGCAAAACACTGTATTTTCTTAAATAACTCCGTAGGAGATGTTGATAGTATGTGGAAACTTGATGTTATCACTTAGGCTTTGAATGAGAGTATTAAGTGTTGTATGAATTGTCATTATAAATGAGGATCTTTGCCTCGTTAATAGGCACTCGGTGTCTCGGGTGATATGTGGTGGTGGTTGGGAGCTAAGAAGACCTAAAGTTGTTGGATTCATTGTCCTTTTCTGACCTGGTTTAGCAACCCAATAGCTGTTTGGACCACATAGTTGTTTGGACAAGGACAAATGGTGTTTCTCATGATTCTATTTAAAAAAAAAGAAAAAAAAAAAAGAAAAAAAAAAGAAGCAGTAGAATAAGTCTTGGAAAGTGTTATATTTTATATAGTGGCATTTTACTGGTGGCCCCAATGGGAGTTTTTCACTGCTGTTTCCACACCCGAAGCGTTCTCTGTCATTAATGTTCCATTTAGCAAGTTTCGTTGCTTACAATGAGTAGGCTCAGTTACAGTCACCCCTTAATTACTAAAATTTATGCTTTTTTTTTTTTCCCCTCTGGTGATGTAACACCCTTTTTGGATTGCTTTTCCCCCATAGCAGAAAAAAAAGAGAAGTCATTATTTGAAAGATATAAAACTAATGCAGAAGTAGAGTAAATTTTCATATTCAGGAAGAGTGGCTGCAGTGCAGATGCGTGTGTGTAATGGAGGAACCTGTACATGTCCATGTATATATTTTTGGTAGTTTAGGATCGTTATCTTAAAGGCAGTCAGACCCTCAGGTAGCTCCCCAGCTTGCTGTATGGAGGGTTTTTTCTCCTTCCGCCAAGTTGGTTTTGCATTCATTCAATAAATACAGCTTAGAGAGGCTGGAATGAGATATTGAAATGTAGTTACGTCTGATCTTGGAAACTGCCAAAGTTAACAACTTTCAAAAGCTAAAAAAAAGAAAGGGCTATTTTGCAAAACCCATAATTGACGTTCTGTCAGAGCTCACATTTTATTTCATTTCTCTGAATTCAATATATGGATTTTTATCAAAACCATTTACCAGGTGCTGGTGTCTCACTCCCTTTGACTGATCAAAGATGAAGACGTGGGGAGGGAGAGGGAAGAAGGACAGTATTTTTATTTATTCACTTTTGTATTATGCGTACTGAACTGTGGCCCCGGGGCAAGTCCTGTCAGCTGCTCAGACAGTCCTTGAAACCCTTTCCCAACTCTCCATCCATCCTTACTGGTTTCCAAGAAAGAAGAGGCTGAACCAACTTTCATCTTCTGTGGTCGTTACTGGGTTAGGTGAGAGGAGGGCATTTTATAGATTGAATCATCTAGTAGGATTAAACAAGAACTGTCACCTTTTAAATAAGGTCTTTGGATGGGATTTACTTGATAATAATTTACTGGCTTTCCTTGCCTGTGTGTGCAATTCATACGCTCCCTGCACAGTTCTGGCTTCGGGCTTTATTCAAGGACACAGGTATTGTACATTCATTTTGGCCGCAGGAGGTGGAAAGATGAGACAGTAAGTTAATGAAGGGTGACTTTTTTTTTCCCCACTTTTTTGTTGGTCATACCTCAGAACTGATTAGCAGAATCCTGACCCAGACTGAGTGCGTGAAAGTCTTCCTTGAAGCACACTGGCAACTCTCATTAATTGGCTTGAAGTTATTCTCCAATGGGAGGAACCTTACCTCTCTCTCATTTTTTTAATGTTGCCAAGATCGTTCCTTGGCCTGCATCAGTCTTGGGGTCTGCTTAGTACCTGGATCCATCCACCAGCTCTCTGCTCGGCAGCAATGTGTGGTTTCTGTCTCATGGAAATGAAATCGTTCCTTCTCTGCTGTTTTTCATCATTTTCTGACCACAGTCGCACTGACACACTTTCTCATTTCCCTGGCTGTTATGTCATGCCGCCCTTAAAACTTGACAGAAAAAGAGAGAGATATAAGAGAACCTGCAAATACCAACTCAGTTTTTTCGGGGAATCATTGAGTTGTTCATAGTAGTATTGTACATGGCTGCGGTCAAACTTCATTGGAAAGAACCATTGTTTTGCTTGTAACAGCACTTTGTAACTTAACAGAATTCACATTAACTGCACGGCTTAGAAAATATCAAAATACCTTCTTTTTCTTTGACCTGCTGTCAAGATTATTTTTGAATAATGTGTAGTCAAGGAGCCGCATGGTTCAGAAGCCAAAGTAGCTCTATTGTCATCTGAGTTTGAAACATAACATTAGTTTTAAATGCTAAGAATTCATGTATGGTTTGTTTTCTTTAAAAAAAAAAAAAAAAATCATTACTAGCTCTCCCCTGGAATGGAACAGAGATGAAGAGAGCGGTATCTGCTAACTCAGTAGTTCTTCTCCACTACTTATGCTTATCATATCTGAAAAAACCCTAAGAAATCAATTCCTGCAATCCCTAGCTACGTAAAAACAGCACTTATCAATGCGAGCCTAATGGAAGTTGCATTGTCTGTTTGAAAGCATATGAATCTCAGGGGTCAGGATATAATTTCTTTCTTCAGTTATACTTGCAGATGCTGCTATGGAATAAAGAGTTTTTTCCACTTAATAAGGGTGATAAAAATTACTCAATACATTGTTCCAATCAAAGCAGCTTTTTAAAAATTATTTGGGGGTAAGGACAGAGTGCAACTAGATGGCCATTCAACACCTGGAAATAAGCACAAGTTTCATTTTATTTTAGGGGTTGAAGTAAGTTGAGTAGGTCAAACAACTAGGCAGATCCAGGGGGAGCAAAAGAGCAAAAAAACTCCGCAAAAATTAATTTGACCACAACATATTTTGGATGAATCTGGGTTAATACAGGAATCCGTAGTGCCAAGAAGACCAGCGAAGAAATTAAACAGCACAATAAATAGGAACATGTTACAATACATGTGATGTATTGCACGTAGAGGAAAACAACCCAGTTCTGAGCTGTGGTTTTGCGAGATAACTGGTTTGTGGGGGGGGGGGTTATTTGTATTTTAGATTGGTTTGCTGAATTTTAAGGACTATTTCAATCACTCTGTGGTGACTGCAGCCTTTCAAGGCAGACTTTGGTAGATGGGACAGATGGCCAGTCCCCCCACCTGAAGATCATGGAAGCCAATAGGTCATCTACACATGGGCTTTGGGTCAAGCCCTGGCAATATGGAACTAAATACAACCATGCTGGCAATGTAGGAAATAAAACACTGGCTTTCTCTTGGCAAACACATCGCTCCCGAGCACAGAGAGCAGGTCTGTGGCAGACTGTGGAAGACACAGATGTGTGTGTTTTCTTCCAGGCTTTATTTTTCCTTCTTTCTTTTTTCTAATCCCAAATGTTCATCAGGATATTGGGTTACCTAATTACATTCTGGTTTGCACTGGCTGCTGTTCTTATCACAGCAGTGCAAGACTCTCTGGGTTCAGTCAATACTTGTGTATTCATGGGAGGTGATCAATAAAAAAATTAAAAAGGAGTCATGGTAATTAGGCTAAAGCTGCTGCTTATGACTTTTCAATAATTACTTCAGCTTCCTCCCTTTCTAACGTCTCAAGAAAATGGTGTCTGATTGAAGGAGGGGATCTTGCTTGACTGAGGACATGTCAGACTTCAACAAAGCCAAGTGGGAAGTCAAATTAGCGCTTTTTGTTTCAGCATGAGGGGGGCTTCACAGGAAGGCTGAGAAAGAATAGTCTTGATTTTTCGATGGTGCCAGCTAGCAGCTGTGCCGTTCTCTCTTACCTGTTTGTCCGCATTTTCATGCCCTGTAACACTAGCTCCCCTGGCAGTAACCCAGGGGCTTGCATTTCTCAGAAGAGCTCTACGAAGATGTACCATCTGGAGGCAGACCAAAAGTTTTGAGGAATGTGTTGCTCGCTTCTCCTTGGCTTTGTCACAGCCATATATTTCTGAGGCAACTTATTTCCTACAGTCATAATCTGAAATCCAGAAGTGAAAGGGGGTGGGGGGGCATCTGGCTTGTCCACAACAGGGTTTCTGGTGATAGTGCTGCTGTTTGGGCTGTAGATGGGAGGAACAAGATACATAAACCCATGTGCTTTAGTACTGAATAATCATTATTTTGTGAATAACCATTAAATTGTGCTACAGCAATTTTTCTCTTTGGATGGTAAGTCCCTTGATCATGCAGTCACAAATCCACCATCATGAAGAAAGGACTGAGATCTCCATCACTGCATCAACAGAGGTTTTCTGAGATGGTTGAGAGCAGGACTGGGGTCAGACCACAATGGAGGTGCCCCGTGCAAGAGGTAAAAACCTCAACTTCAACTTCTTGCACCCAGATCCTGCATCACGTGGAGAGAGAACACACAGTTGTGTTCCCAGGAACACTCTGGGTGGCTGGAAGACCATTCTATGGTCATGTTGAACTCATTATTAAAGGGGAAAAAAAATCCCCCAAGTGCCACGGTGGCTGTATTTAAACCTGATGATCACGTACAGTAGAAATGGCACGAACTGAACATGGTGTCATGTGGATGTACAAATGTGTGTGCACAAGGGAAGGCCCTTTTGTGCGAGTTCAAGACGTCTCGGAGCATCACACTGATCTCTGTTTCATCTTCAGTGAAGCGCTGGAAAGTCGTCGTATCCTCACCGGCTTTGCTGTGCAATAGGTAGTCAAATAACGTCTTAACATAGCGTGAGACGTGGATCCTCCTGTCTGCTGGGCATTTTCTTCATCCTCTGCCTAGAGACCACACGATCGCTTCTCAGCTTCAGTGTGTGAAAGGCACTTAGTGGTCCTTCCCTGGTGAGATTGGTTAAGGCTTTGTACCTTAAACACACACCTTTGTAGTTGTGCAGGGGAAAAAAAAAAAAAAAAGTTTCATTATCCTGCATTCTCTTCTCTTTTACATAATTTGACTTACTACTCCAGGGTTCAAAAAGGGTCTTGTATCCCATGAATCTCATTTTCCAAACAAGCTGCGCTGTAAGAGCAACATCATGCTGGAGAGGAGCAGACTGATACCTCAACTAATTCAAAAGGGATGCAGAGCCCTTTTCATCCTTTCTCTCCATCATTTCAAAGCCATGGAAATGGTGCCTGTGTCTCCTCTGTATTATTCCTGCACCCAGAGGGACTGGAACGGGTCCCACACAATTCTGGTTTGGCCCTGAGCAGCACGATTTCATCCACTAGAGATATTACCACAGTCATTAAAAAGGGGGAAAAGAGCAGGATTTTTTTTTTTTTTAAATAGCTGAATCTATCGCACTTTCTTTTATCCCTGTTTCCGAAAGTTCTGCTTTTTGTGTGGGAAGTGTTGGAATTAATTTGAAAGTGTAAGTGAGGAGTACTGGTAGACACAGCTGTAAAAGCACTAGGACCTGCAAAAGCCCCCAAAGAGCTGTCAGAGCTTGGCTCTCTGTGGAGAAATGTAAGATTTTATTTTTTTTTGCTCCAAATGTACAGAAGCTTTTTGTCATTTCTCAAGATTCAAGGCAGCTTTTTAAAATCTCGATTTTCTGCGTTCTGGTGGTCTGTTCTTGCTGTGCTGCCATATGGTGGTGACCCAGGCTTCCCTGCTTCCTGTCAGTCTCGTTACACTGCGGCTTCGTGGGAAAGGAGGCGAAATCACTGAATCGTAATGACGGTATCCAAGGAGTTCCCCCCCCTTCACTCTCCTGGTGCACTAGCCAAGTCATAGACCATTAACAGACTGAACACTTCAAAGTTGGGATTCAAGATGCTAGAGCTGCCCAGTGTGATTTGTAAGATTTTCACATAATGGCACCCCTCATTTTTCTCATTTTAATTTATTTTGGAATCTTGAAGCCTTTAATAATCAGTGAAGCCTCAGCACATGTAGATGCTTTCTAATGAAGGAAAATTATGACCTTTAGAGGTCCCTTCCAGTACAGATTATTCTATGATTCTGTGATTTTATGAAAAAAGATGGTCCTTTCTACCAAACCTTATAGCTTAGATATTTTGAGACAAAAGTTGACAAATACTTGGATATTGATGGCCTAGGTGAGACATACAAAGAAATATTAGGTCAATATTTTTCGTGTTGTAGCTACTGATCTCAAGATCCTGAAAGTTTCTTCCAGTTCCTTTTAAAATCATCCTTACTTGCTGTTGACCATAAAGCATGAGTTTAAAGATCATTCTCCTCTGAAAAGTCACTTGTTACCTGGTGCTATTGCCAAGACCGATTGGCACTGGTCTGTTTTAGAACTGAAGAAAAAAGCAACATCAGCTTTTGTGCTAAGAAAGGAAAGTTTCTCTGAGCTTCCTTCCTGGATTTCAGGTAGGAGAGTTGAGGGTGCAGGAGACTTGAGATGCAGAAACTACCCAGAAGACTTTTGCCCTAATGATTTAGTGAATACCTGTAGATCTACCAGATCTACTTGGATGAACCTCTAGTTTAAATACAGAATTTGATTGTATTTTGAATAGCTAGGACTAGATTTAGTAGCTTTGGGAGATCCCTTCTAGTTCTGGTATGATTTAGTTACGCTCTGAGAACAATATGCTTCTCCGTGCTTATTTTCTGGCATTGCTGACGGTTTTGCAGGAAACCACAACCTTGATGAACTTAATCAATTTAGATATACGCCAGTGATAGACAAGGGTATTATCAGAATCGAGTCACTGCTAATTCCAGGATGACTTAGCCTTTGAATTGGCTTCTCTTTACTTCCATTGATGTAGTCAGTGCACAGAAAGTGGAGCAGACGGATAAACGTTGTGCAAGGTGGCAGAGTATAATTTGATTCAGACAAAGCAGGACCGAGGCTTGTTTGGGATTTAAGCCATTTGTGAGGTGGAGCCAAGCTGAAGGTAATCTTTTCACCTATATTGAACTCTGAAAAAGGATCACAATTTTTGCTGTTAAATCAGAGAAGCGGGTAGCTTTCACACTGACCGTGAAACCTGGTGTCTCAGCTGTGCATAATCACGTTACCCTGTAGTAAGTGAGCCACCGGGAAGATAAAAGCCGTCAGGTAATGGAGATTAGTTACGGCTATCTTTCAAAAAGGTAAGCTTATTTCAGCTTCTGGGAAAATACGGCGGCCTGAGTATACGGGAGGTCAGGTTAGATGGTTGTAGAGGTCACTAAGGGCCTCAGTCTTTGAATTTATGTAAATGGATGTGCATTTATGAAAAAAAAATTCCTCAGTTTTGTCCTTAGAGGTGGACTGTAGCTGAGCAGGACTATCCCTGGCTTCCTCGCACTGCTGGGGGACTAGTTTTAAGATGATAAAACAGGTCAACCATCATTTTCAATCATCAGTCTAGGTCATAGTGTTTTTTAGTTGTCTTGCCTTTGATAGAAGTATCGTATGTTAGAGACTTGTAAAATATTTCAGTGGGTGATGGTGACAGTTTTCAGGTACCTGGTGAGCCATCTCTCCCTTACTTGTTTTGGAAGCTAGTTTGGACCTCTCCAAGCAAACTCACTTTCAGGCACATGAATGTTTCTTTACAAGCCCTTAAGCTGATTAATGCTGCTCATTAAGAAACTTGGGGTCTTCAAGGGGTTTCTTCTGTGTCACTCTGCCTGGAGTCTGCTTCTAGGGGTGCAGGAGTGCTGTAGTTTTGTTTTATCTATATATGGTTTTGAGAACATGGCTGATAAAAACCCGATGAAATGACACAAGTTTATCTCAGTAAGAGAAAAGATGAATCAGAACTTACATTGCAGATGGCACACTCCTTCCTCTGGGAAACACGTATTGTTCTAGTCCTAGCAGATATATGTCCCCATGGACCAGCAGACATGATGCAGGACCTACAGAAGACCTGTGTTGGTCTAGAGCAGGATCTGGAGGCCAAAGCAAAGATATCTGAGGGCATTTCAAATAGCACTAGTTGCCCAGGTCTTGGCAACCAAGCCAGTTCTAGCTCATATGTAGACACCAAAATTCAGGTGTCTGAATTTGGAGGTAAATCTTATTTCAGGTAACAATTGGGAGTTCCTGGACTAAATCTTCAATTATGCAGTTACAGAAGGAGAAAATGAAATGAGATCTCACTCTTAGCCATCGTTTGAGATCTTCAAGACAGAACTCAGTAATTCCTTGTGCTTTTCTGACTGAGGCTATGTCCGTCTCAGTTCCCACAACGAATTAATCTTGATTTGGATAGATGGGTAGATAAAAGCATTGGTGCTAAGGCCCCTGCTGCTATATTGTATGTGGTTTCAGAGCTTTGTTCTGGACTATTTTTAGCCTGGTCTCATGTGGTAAACTTTCCTACCACATGGGTTTGCTTTGTGGACGTCTGAAGGACCAAGCAGCGATTCAGTCCCTGACATTCTCATTAGCTGCCCGAGTTTGTCTGGTGTAAATCTTGCAAGTTGGTTTCTACCAAAGAGAGTCTTGGTTGTGCACACCCAGATAACTCTGCGAACAGGACCCACGCAGGGAAGGGGAACGATGGGGGATTCACTTCAAAACGGTGTAATGCTAATGTAGACACTTTGTCTTTATTACTGCTTTTCAACATTTACCTCTCTTTGGAGTGGCTATTTGATGCAAATCAGGTTTCAAAGCCCACCTCAGGATCCGGCAGTTTCCTTCTTAATTTAGTGGACATACTCAACTGCAGCTTTGTTGTGCTCTTTGCATTAGTGAGGACATGGATGAAGCCCTTTTAAGCTCGTCTCCAGTGATTCCCCTTTGATGTGTAAAGAGGTTTGTGCAAGTGTTGTTCCCTTGTCATGCTTACCTTTCCAGATCAAGGAAGCCAACTGAATCACAGCTCGAAGTTTGCATTATAACATTTTGCAAATCACACAAACCGAAGGCTTTTACTGGAGTCGCACATGGCAATAACAAAACGTGGGATTTCAGAATGCATTTACCAAGAGCTTCTCCCCTCTGCACACCTACTTTGTCACATTTACCCAGGGAGACATATCTTTTCTCCGTGGAGGCAAAGGAGGAGTGATGCTATCAGAAAAGCTAAAGGAGATCCTTAGCATCAGCTTTCCAAGGCACAGAGACTACTGTGATTAAATGCCAGCCCAATCCTTTGTATAATATGTCCTATTGTAAATGCCGTAATACATTTTATAGATTACTTTCCCGCTGACGGTTCGGTAAGTGCTTTGGAAATAACTGTCCAAAACCAGTCGATGTCTGAAAAGTTGTAGGTATGTAGGCTAGAATGTCACTTCTTCCAGGTGGCATCTTCTCCTTGTTCCAACAGTCATCCGAACTGCCCAGGGCGGGTGTTGGAGGCTGTTGTACTGCCTTGAAATAGCAAGGGAAATACTCATCACACAAACTGCAGTTAACTCAGATTTTGTGCAGGATACGGCTTATTGCTGCTTCTCTGTAAAAGTGCCACAGCATCTGTAACGCCTCAGGTTTTATTCCTGTTGTGGCTGTAGAAATCTGATGGGAAATCAGAGTAACATAAGGTATCGAACTTACATGGAATAGGGATCGCTGTGCTCTGAGATGCTGC
>KL276485.1:0-34423 GCA_000699545.1 Podiceps cristatus | reverse complement strand
TAATTCGACAGGAGCAACTGAACGGGAATTGCAGGACAGACACTGGAGGTGAACGAGAGCGAAGTCAGGCTTCAGGTGACCAAAGGGCTTCACAGTTTGCAAAATCTGCCCTTGGTGCTTGCAGAAAATACTGAGTTCCTCCAACTCCTTGCATTTCAAAGGGGCTTGCCCCTATGTGAAGCTGTTAAAAATGTGCTGAACCTGATACTGCTGTTCAGCAAGGATTTATTTGTTGTTCATTTATTTGTATTTCTTCCCAAGCATGAATGTCTTCTTGCAACTTTGCCACGTGATACGTTTTTTCTCCACCTCAATTGTTCAACAGACCTTTGCTTCCTCTGCAAATGAAACCATCAAAATGTTTGAAGGCCAGTTCATTCTTCTGCTCACAAAATCCACTTTAATTCCTCCCATGAAGTATTTTCTTACTTTTCTCCATCCCAACAAAGTGTCATTTATTAGCATTTGTATGGTTGTTATTTGTAATTTCATTGCTGTTCCTGATGCCTGCATGTTATAATTAAATCATTTCAGTTTGTAGTTACAGTGTGAAACAGCTGCACAAATTACAGTTGAAAACATATGCTGGAAATACGCAGCTCCAATTAACTAAGTATCTGGGGTGCAGTGAGGGTGAAAGACCCAAGCAAACAAGAGGCCTCGAGTAGGCAGTGGCTTTCCTGCCTCTGATCTCCCTCCTGGATCACATTTGCCATCCTCATTGGTTGCACGATGAGGGAAACATCCTGATTCTTTGCATTGCACTTTATAAAGCAGATGTCTGGGATCTTTTTGGTCGTCGCTGTTAACTCTTCCATCGCCCCTTGCAGAAAGGTTGGGTGCCTGGCATGGGCAGAGTATGCCATGGACATCTGGGTTGCCTTTTTCTTGACCACCTGTATAGGGATAGTGAGCAGGGAAATATTTTTGGCTACTAACACTGGAAATAGCCATGTCTAGGTCTACAGGGTTTGGACGAGGCCAATGCAGAGGTTGGATTCAATGGCCAAGTGCTGGCCATGTCATTCTGGAATGATTTTCTGTATACGCCTTGAGATAACCATGGTTGTTGCCTGATTGTGAAGCCCAACTTCTTCTCTCTCTCCTCTCCTGACATGGATAGGTAGAATAGAATTGAAATGCTATTTATTAACTTCAAACCATGACGTGGACAGGGTGCTGGAAGAGGAGGGTTGACACAGTGGTGGCACTTCCAAGGCACTACGTGGCTTTGGGGATGGCCCCTTGCCTTCAGCCTGCCTCTTTCTTAGCAAGGCACTCAGCTTGGGACTGTGTCTTCTGAAAACATAGCTGTGTTTCAGAGCTGTGTGTTGAAAATGGGTCATTGAAAGCTAACAGGGTGCTTTGCTTCTCTCTTTAGAGGACATAAAAAGGAACTGCCTTCTGGTGCTATATAATACAAAGTGTTTAACGCGCTTTACGATCGTGGTTAATGGCTCTGTGCAGCGCGGTACCGCACTCCATCGCACCTTGCAAAGGCACTGGGTGATAATTGCCCCAAAATGAAGAGGAGATGTAGGAGAGAGTGCAGATGGGCTCTCTGTCCCACCTGGGTGAGGACTTGCATCACAGAAAATAGGTACTAGGGTAATTGCATGCATTAGCATCGTTTTTTAGATGTCACCATGCTTGTTAAGCCAAATTTCCTGCAAATTTCCATTGTCCTTATGACATCCTAGTCAGATCTTGTTTAGCAAGACAATTTATAGTGAAATACTACAAAAGTTAAGGTATTTATATTTTATCCATCACGCCACTATTGAATTTTTTTGATAATGTTTCTCTCCATGCTTCCGTTAAAAACTGTTGTGCAAGCTGAACAGTAAACTGCATTGCTGTGTGTTTATAATGCATTAAGGTTTTTACTAATGTATTATGTGAAACCTTTCGCACCAGCGTGGCTGGATTTTCTCTGATCACACCTATTGCATCACAGCAGAAAATGTGCTTTATCCAGAGAAAAAGCCATTTATCCCATCCTGTGATCAACTGTTTACTTACAATAGGTAAAACAAAAAGCTAAATGCTTTCCCAGAAATCCTCTGTGCATTTTCTTGAACATACCTGTATTAAATTGACTATCAGAGATTTCTCTCAGTGTGAGCGAGAAGAAAAGCAAGCTTTAACATCCTAGTTTAGCGTGGCTGAGGTTGGTCTTTCTTCCAATATATTGTGCTGTCGCAGGAAAGGTAGTAGATCCTGGCTTCAAAATTAGATTGTTTCCAAGAAAAGATTTGATTCTGCTGTAAGTTATTGAATGTAATAACATTTTATTGCACTGCTTAAGCAGCTCAGAATTTCTTGGCGTGGCTTTGAAGGAAGGAAAAGCAAGAAGAAAAGGATGTTTATAAAAGATGTGGCTGAGGGCTCACCAGGTGGAAACCACGGAGGAGGAGAAAGACGTGGTGTGCGTTAGACAAGGTGACACTGAGCTGGTAGTGATCTAGGAAACATTTTCATTAGGAAATTAATGAAGTATTAATGAGAAGTGTTAATGCTGTTACGCTGGATACATTTGAAACTGTCCCTGTGATAACCGTGACTGATTCTGATTACCCATCTTCAAAAATGTGAGAAGGAGAAGCTATTAACAGGAGCAGAAACCTCTTCGGCAGGACCAGAGTAAAAAAAGAAAGGTTGAGTGCCTTCCGTTAACGAAACGAAGGCTGGCGCGGAGGGGATGGATCTGTGCAGGCTGCAGTCTCGAGACAGAAACTGGAGAGGACAACTGCAAGCCAAGAACTGGATGGAGACACCCCTCTCTGCGCACAGGGTGCCGTTGCTGTGTGTAGAGCCCAAAATATGCAAATTGCTCTCCAGGGTTGAGGACATGTATCACAATTTTTCAATACAATCAACAGAATTGAAATTAGTGTCCATCTGAACCTGTGCCCAAGGCAAGCTCTTTTATTTTTAATATCAATTCAGTATGTATTTCTGAATAAATCTTGTTATGCGTAATGATCTTAAGTTCTGCTTAGCCTTTTAAGCTCTACAGGATAGACTTAAGGTGGAGGAAATAAAACATGTTCCAAAGGTTATATTTCTATCAGATTGGATACAGGTTGAATCTTGGTCTAGTGTTAATGCTAAATAGCCTACTTGGACTTTCTAATCCCGTATCTGGTGGAGCTGAAAAAGGATAAAGGAATTTTGTATTACGTTTCTGCTGCTGTTTTAGTTTAATTGGAGAAGTTTCCCTATAGGACAGCATTGATTAAATAGCTGCACCTGCATTTATATTGTCAAACTTATTTCTGCTATTGAGAAGGTCTGCAGACATTATATAAATTTAAACCTTTCTCTATTTTTTAATGTCTTTAGGAGGTTTATTTGCAAGACTTCCTTCCTTTCTTCCCCCAGACCAAGTCCCTCTAAACTTCATCAGAAACTCCCTGTCACAGCTCACCCCTTCTTTTTTGCTTTTGAAGGATGCATCACTATCAAATTCTGAGAATACTTCACAGTGAACTGAGGATTAAAAGAGGACAATGGCTAGAGTATGTGGGATATGAGATATTCATATTCAGTGAATGGGTCTAGTTGTAAAGATACAGGAGCATGGCACGGAAAGGATGGTCTCGTTATCAGGTTGGACTTTGGAAATCTAGATTGGGGAGTTTTGTTTATTTCTTTGGGGTTTTTTTCTATTGTAACTTTATTTTACCGACTTTAATCCAGCAAAAGACATGGACCTGTTGGAGTCCAGAGTAGGTCCATAGAAATGATAAGAGAGGTGGAACACAGAGAGTTGGGGTTGTTCAGCCTGGAGAAGGGAAGGCTCCAGGGAAACCTTATTGCAGCATTTTAATACTTAAAGGAAGCTTCTAAGAAAGGTGAGGACAAATATTTCAGTAGGGGCTGTAGCAATAGGACAAGGGGTAATGGTTTTAAACTGAAAGAGGAGAGATTCAGACTAGATCTAAGGTAGGAATTTTTTACACTGAGGGTGGTGAAGCGCTGGCACAGGTTGCCCAGAGAGGTGGTAGAAGCCCCATCCCTGGAAACATTCCAGGCCAGGCTGGACGGGGCTGTGAGCGACCTGGTCTAGTTGCAGATGTCCCTGCTCATGGCAGGGGGGGTTGGACTACATGAGCTTTAAAGGTCCCTTCCAACCCAAATCATTCTATGATTTGATGAAATACTGCTATTTCTCTTTTTCTGTAGTTGTAGGGGGTATGAACTTGGAACATATCAGCTCATCTGTTGTACCCATTGGTAAGTGCATGGCAGCTGACGTCATTGTCATGGAGAACTAAGTTTGCATTGTTCTAAATATACATTGCCAATGACCAAGCATTAGTTGTTCCTGTGAATTCATACCTCAGTTTGCCTCTCAGTAGCATTTCTGGATTTGAACACCTTAAGACCAAATTCTTTAGGACCAGAATTGTTTCCTGTTTATGAGGTGTATTAAGACACAGCCTTATTGGGATTCTCTAGACGTAACATGCAACACAACTAAAACAGCAATTTCCAGACTCTTTGGCTTTCCGATGTCTTATCTCTTGGCTTTCCGATGTGTCTATCTCTTGCTTCAGTTCTCTAGTGTGTTACAACTCATCATGTATAGTCATATACAGTAGCCCTTAATGTCAGCAGCTTTTTACATTTCATTCAATTGCCTACAGATTCTCCGATTCTTCTAATCACAAAAGTAGATGCTGACATGATAGATGTGGCAATCAAAACATGAAAAACAAGTTAAAAAGTAGTAACAGCAGCTTTCTTGCTGCAGATGTCAATATCTTTGACAAGCAAATGCTTGCGTTGTGACACATGGTAATAGAAAACATCCTGTTGTGGTAAAACACCCCTCGCACCTGGAGAAAAGCCTGATGCCTACGATACCAAATTACACGCCAAATTTCTGGGGTCCTTGTTCAGTGAATTTTATGCCAATGGGAAACCTGATCTTTCAGTTTATCATCAGGAAAAAAAAAAAAAAAAAAAAAAAAGGAAAGAAAGAAACACCACTAAATCCGTGCACTTCAAAGCCTCCCTCCAGGCAGTACGGTAATACAAATAATAAATTAAGAAATAATGAAGTGCAGAATAGTAGCATTCAGCTTTAGGCTGAGAATGGGATTGATAAACAGAGAGTTTAACATTAAGAAAAAAATCCTTTGGGTCTTCAACCTTCCGTGATTGTAGAGTGTCAGGAAAGAAATTAGCATTTTTGTTGTTGTTGTTTACCTCAGAAATTTAGGAAGAGACATAGAATGAACAAAAGATGCTCCAAGGAGCCCTTCTGGAAAAAGTCCAACCATTGCAAAGTTACACAGATGAATTGATTTAATTAGGCTGTATAATACTGCTTCTGCTGCAGCTTCTGAAGCAGACTCATAAAAGATATTAACTGATGCAGTCTGGGTATTGCATATTTGTTTCGAAGATGCCCATGACTCTTCCCTACTTCCTTGGTCATAAAGAGCTCTGCAAAGCATATAGTTTCTTCGTATTCTTTTTCCTTTCAGTATTCTATATTTACTCATTAAAAATGTCTGTACTGTGGCTGGCAATACCTAAGGGGGGACAGAGGCAAAACTCCTCTTTCCTATGATACAGCTTGTAGAAATAATTTTGAAGAAAATTACAGCCCTGTAGCTCTGTGCTATGCATTAAAAAGAATTGAGGATAAAACTGGTGTGGAGAAAATGAGATTTTACTACCCAAGGATTTTTTCTCCTTTACGGAGGAGCTGTGCCTGTTGATGGCCAAGATGTCCCACAAATATAAGTGAATGTTTGGAGTGGAAGGCACCTTCCTTCAGACTCTTGGTGACCTACCAGTGATGCTAAACTCACTGAAGTTCATTCCACAGGCAGAAGAACTTTGTTTCAGATCGACTGATCTGAATCAATGCTGATCCGTTTTGCTCTTCACCATCATCTCGCTCTTCACAAACGCGATGGTGGTTACACTGAAAATCCTGGTCTTGATGAAGGTGGAGAGCAAGCTGGGTAGGAAGGCAATTGTAGGCACTTGCAAACTTTGATCTAAAGGATGCTGAAGTCATTGACAAACCTCCTCTTGACTCCAGGGGTTTGTAGATACTTCATCTAGCAAAATTAGAGGTGGGTTTTGAATGAGATTCTCTTATTTCTTGTGGCATATTTCTTGTGGAATCACTTTCAGTTGATCATGATGGTCTGTCTTTGTGAGGGAACTGTTGAAGGATTTGGGGTTGGTTAGAGAGACTTTTCAGTAAAGCACTAATACCTGAGAAGAGCACCATGTCAGCCACACTGTGTTGGAAAAAGGATCGTAGAATCATTTCTCATGCAAACTTTTCAGGCTTACTTGACTGTCAGAGGGAAAATGTTGGGAAAATCCAAGTTGTTCCAAGCATGGTACTATAGACTTTGTATCTGCAGGCCTGAAAGTGTCAGTGATTGAAGTACAGGACATTCCACTTCAACATAAGGAAACACTTTTTTACTGTGAGGGTGTCAAACGCTGGAGCAAGTTGCCCACAGAGGCTGTGGAGTCTCCATCCTTGAACATACCCAAAACCCAACTGGACTTGATCTTGAGCAACCGGCTCTGGCTGTCCCTGCTTGGGCTGGGGTTGAACTGGATGATCCTCCAACCTCAGCTCTTCTCTAACTCTATGTCTTGATATCACTTCACGTTTTCCAGACTGTCAGAACAAGATACAAGGTCAGTGATGACAAGTTTGGGTTTTCTATTTTGTTAATTTAGGAAACAAGAATTCTCCTGTGTAATCCTGAAAACCAGCACTGTTAGAAGTGTTCATGTACATCTCTTTCAGGTCATAAAAAATAGGCATGGTGATAGAGCGATGCAGGGAATTCAGCGCACAGGGCAGTCATTTCTGACATGCTTGGGCTTTACGGGGGTCTGTGCATTTCAGTGGGGCTACGTAGAGCCTGGGTTGCTGCTCTTGTGTACCCAGTCATTCCAAATTGCTTTATAATCACCGTATAAAAACGCCAAAGTAGTAAAGACTATGTTGGAAAGACATAGTACAATTACTTTGTTATGCATCTTGTTATGTTGGCATATTTGTTTAATTAAATTCTTTGCTAATTAGAGCTGTATGTACTTGCATTAATTATTATTTGCTTAACACAATCAACAGTGTAATTCTTTTCAGAAAAGCTGCACACTCTCTAGTTAAATTACTAATTTTGTGTGCTTTCTGAAAGAATAGTTGCTCCATTTTTTGTCAAATGATAGGTTATATTCTTTAATGTGAGTGAAATCCAATTTAGACTAACTAAAACTTAACATAATATATTACATTTTTAATTGGTGATTAAGCAAAGAGAGGTAAAACTGGTTTGATTTGAGCACAAAGATGTATATTTTTTCTTACTGGATTACAAAATTGGCTGGGTCTGCTATTTATCACCCACCAAGACCTTTTTCCATCTGACGAAGAAAAAGTACATTTGTCTTGTTTGTCATGAGACATTGGAAGGAAACTACTTTCTCATGCTAGGAAAATGTAACCCAGTGGAACTTCTGACCTTTTACAGAGCCCTTAATTACTTTGTAAAATGTAGAGTACTATGAACATATTATACAGCCAGAAACCCATTTGTTTTTTAATGCTATGCCCATTAGGTCTAATTTTGATCGGTGAATTTATATCTAGTCCCTAAAATTGAAAGGAAAGTGATAACATAAATGTTAGTTTTAATCATGTTCAATGAGGAAGCTATTAACCAAGTATCTAATTGTTTCTGCAGCTAGATGACGAGATGCTACACAACATGGGTAGTTTGTGTATGTACATACACCCACACCCATATGTATCGTCTCTATATATCTGGCAAATTTACTGCTTTATCGTTAGAGCATTGACTTTTGTAGGTTGTTTCTCATTTGAGCAGTGAGCTGTTGATCAATACGGCAAAATGTGTTTAGTATTGGGAGATCACTGAACCACAGTATATTAACGTGTTTAAGTTGAGAACCTCGAGAAAGCAGTAAGAAAGAAGCAACTCAATAGACTAATATGGTAGGAGCAGATGGAAGAAATAATTCTTCTACAGCAAAATATAAACATGGCCAGGATTATGTAGCAAGATAGAGAGGATTTGTTCTCATCCCAAGAAGGGTTAGGAATGTTTCTTTGCATTTTTTAAGACAAAATGTGCCATTGCATGAGAACTCTATCAATGAAGGAGCAGAATATTAATGAGTGTGGTGAGCCTACAAGGCTCTGCAATGTCTTCGTAATCACTGAAATGAAACTGGGCAGATAATACAAACACTCCTGAGGTTTTCCTGCAGATTACACAGGAGCCGTACCTGTTCTTCTTCAATATTTACTAATTGTAGCTAGTCATTTTTAACTATGCCACAAAATCAACAGAAAGAAGATTTAAAACAAAAACAAAAAACCAAACCAAACAAACAACAATAAAAAAAAAAAAGTGATTGAAGAACTTGGTGCACAGTTATGTCCATCCAGTTGTAGCATTTTTAATCTTTCATTTGAATGCTGGCCTGTGACTGAGATGCCTTGGGAATAGGGTAGTAAGCCCAGTAAGAATTGCGAAGTGTTTCATGCCATGTACTTAAATGCTTTGCTGAACAGAGATACATTTTTTCCACACTTGTTTAAGTGCATCTTTTCTGTTCATAATCACCATCATTAATTTATGGGGAAATAAGCATTTTAAAGAAACGAGTGATTTACTCCTCCAAACAGAGTGAAGGGCAGAAGTCCATTGTTAGATATTATAATTGAAAAATCACAGGGGAAAAAAATACGGAAATTGAAGAATCACAGGAGGAAAAACCTGAAGTAGAATTTATGAGAACTGCTGGAAATGCCTGTTAATGGCTCTGGGCATCACTGTTTCGGGAATCACTTCCAATCATAAAGCGGTACTGTTGCCTTCCCATACAAGGAGCATCTCAGATGTGAACCTGATTCCCCAAGACGGACTTAATCCATTAGAGGATTCGGCTTTACAGCAGTATGTTTTCTCACACAGGTTGTGTGAAAAACATCAGATCACCCACTCCATCTCATTGCACTTCTGTTGTCCCTCTGGAAGAGGGGATGAGAATGTTTCACTGTTTCAGCATGAAGGAAAAGTTGAATAAAGATGACAAAGACTTCTTTGGTGGAGACCTGCTAATGTTACCCTCACAAGGCAGTGACTGCCAACAAGTCCCTGAGCAGGTAGTAACCAGGTCAGAGCTCCTCATAGCCATCGCCAGCCTGTACGCCAGTCAACTGAATTGCTAAAATAGACATCCCACCTACCCTTGGCACTTCACAAAGCTCTCAAGAGGGTTGAAATATTCTTTCTTTTCCAAGTCAGGATAAAAATCACAGCTATTAGTGGCCATACACATGAGTAAAATTGGAGTGAAGAACCAGATTTTACAGTTTTAAGTCCTACTTCCACTGAAGTCCATTTCAAAAACCCAGTCAACTTTGGCAGGTCCGTGGCTTTTGTATGGGGTCTTTGATTTGCACTGAAAAAAGTTCATCTCTGATGGCTTGTGCTTAGCAAAGGAGTGGAAATGGTTTAGACTTGGATATTTTTGCTAATTTAGTAACAGCTGTCAATACAGAGGAATAAAGTGAAATATGAGTGAAAATAAATAAATACAGGAGTCAAATATAAAGTGAAATATATGAGTGAGGCAACACAAGTCAGGCTTTGTGAAGTGGAAGCACAGAGGTAGGTTCCCTTTCAGAGAACAGAAACTAAAAAGGCAGAAAAAGATGTATTATCTGCTAGTTTCCAAAAACTAAAAAAAAAAAAAAAATTCCAAGGAAACTGTAAATTCTATACCTGTTCTTGGGACTAAACCTCCTGGTTATATTTTCCAAGCCTAGAAACTTTTTCCAGGAAGAGCATTTCTATAAATGCCTTTTTATTTTTCATGCTTTGTCTAAATATTACTTTCCTTCCTTTCGTTGATATGACATAGACAAACATCTTATCATGGAATAAACTCAGCATTTAAAGAAAGGCTACTTAACATGAAGGCTTTAGGCACACTACCTTATGTAAAGCACTTCGTTTGCTGTACTCTTGCCCCTAAGTTACATATAGACTACTAAATTAATGTCCTGCCTACCAGTATCTGCATAGATGAGATACTTGAACCTAGGTCACTGCAACTTGGGTTGGTGCCACAATGATGAGACCTTCCTTTTGCGTCATCTTCAGCAAGCTGAAGGAAATGGAGGTGCATTGAAATCACGGCTCTGGAAGCTGTAAAATATCTCTGAGAGTTTGCAAGGCTCTTTTGCAAGACCAAATGCAAAAGGGTAGTGTCTGTTGTAATACTGTTTGGAGCAAGTGCTAAACTTGAGAGATTGCTGGTAGGTTGGATCTAGAAAATCAAGCTCTTCGTTATCAGCCCTTGGGGCACTGTGGCCACTTTTTATATCGAGCTTCAACTACAGCAAGGTACTATATTTACAAACACCAAACAGAGATGTGGAGCAAGGGAACTTCATGCTTTAATGATTAATGGACTCTCTGATATCCCCTGAGTTGATATTTTTCATAGATTGGATCTTCATTTCTGCCTGGAGGCTGTGTCTGAATTTCATTCCGTTTCTGAAATCAGGCTGCAAACCTCTGAAATGCACTGCTGTGCTAAGGCACATTACACCATCCTGTGGATCGGGGAAAGTATTGAACATTTCTGTAAAGAAAGGACATTTGGATGGATTCCATGTATCTCCATAAAGCAAAAACTCAGTTTTTCCTCAAGGGAAAGGCGCAGTGTTAAAATGGCTACTTTGTGGGTTCGTTATCCTATTTCGTCCCAGGTAATGCATGTTATAGCCACTTAAGCAGAGTTAGAGAAAGTCTAGTTATTTGAGGCAGTGGCCGTATAGACCCTTTAGATTATGACAATAAGACTTTAATACTAGGAGCTATTTTCTGCGCACTTTTTGTTGCATTCTCATAATGTCCTCTAATGACGCTGTTCTCGTTGGTCAATTTTTAGCTTTAGGAAAGAAAAAGAAGGCTAAGTTGAGAAATATTCATGAATTATGGAGTTTGGAGCATCTCATTCCCAAACTGAACTGCCCTCACAGTGAAGGTTGTTTCCTAGCCTCTTAGGTATTGTTACTGGGAATCATCATCTCTTTGTTTTCTTCTGGTGGCTGTAATCTATGACTGGAAAAGGAAAGTCTACACTGTACAGCCTTCAGGAAAAATGAGTGATTTCTCTAAAAAATTAAGTAGATAGAATACAATTCCAGAATATGTAATTTGTCTGGGATTCTGGGAGTAGTATCCCATACACTCCATAATATCTTTGTTTCTGCAAGCACGTTGTGCTATTAACACTAAAGAGGGCTCCAACATCAAAATACCCTTCCCAGTTGAATCAAGAAATGCCACTTCTAAATAGATTTACAGAAAAAAAAGAGCTTCCAAGTGAAGACTGATTGCACTTAAAGCATGAGATTTTGTTAGGTCACATGCTCTGGTGTTTTATCGTCAGGGTTATTGTGTTCTTGGTGTTTTCTCAAAAACTGGGTAATGACAGGAAGTTGCTCGCGTGTCAGTCCGCAATAAACTGCTTGTATCAAGTTGTGCTAAAGGAGAGATTAAAAACCCCTGGGCTGGCCTCTGTCCCTTCTCTTTTACCCCATAGATTCATGCCTGCCTCCATGCTGACAGTCGTCTCACGTTGGGTAACTTTGTGCAGCAAAGGGGTAGATGTCACCAGGAATTTAATGAAGAGGTTTCCATCCAGCTCCTACACTCTGCTCCCCCATGCATGTAATATTTCCAGAAACAGAGATGGATTAATTTATGTTTGCTCTAATTAATAAAAAAAAAAAAAAAAAAAAAAGGAGAACTAAGGTCTGACCATGCAGCGTACTACAGAAGAAATAAGCTTCACAAGTAATTGTCGTGGTTGTTTAGATATAATTGTTTCATTAGTCATCTAATAGTTCTGCAGACAGCTTCCACTTTCATGTCATATTTGTGTTCTAATCCTTCTCTTTAAGGCTGACTATGGTAGGAGGAAGAAAACAGTTTTAATACATCATTTATTCCAAATACTGAGTACCAAAGAGGAAGGAGGGTTTAGGAATGGGGGTAGGGAATGTTTAATAAGACAACAAAATTCATTCACCAGCTTGTTTCAAGGGGATTTTTAATATTCTGGAGCTAAATTAGACAGCGGATCCAGCATAGGCCCCGGGCTTTGACATGTGTTTTATAATGACAGTTAATTAGATGCTGTCTGCAGCAATCATAGGCTGTCATTCCTAATACATGTCTAGTAACGTGAAGGACAGAAGAACTTCCTCCCCCCTCCTTGCCCTAATTGAAATCGGTTGCCAGAATTAACTATGAATATATGAGACGGTAGTTTGACACTTAACGTAGCCTTTCCACGCATGCCATGAAGCAGGACTGTAACTCCTTCTGTGCTCTGCGTGTTGTGTGTGTGGGGGGGTACTGCAGCAAAGTGAAAGAGATATCTTCTCCTGGTAGTATGGAGGAACATGGCCTAATTCCTCCCATCTCCAGCCTTTCTCAAAGATTACTTGTCAGGGAGACATATAACATCCAAGAGATGTCTAATCCTGCCGCTCTCTTCCAGTGGTGCTCCACTCCTCCCCCACCATTGGATAATCATTATCTTAGAAGATAATGGGGTCAAGCTCTTAGAAGGAGGTAATTCAGTCATCACTTATGCAAGCTTTTATATAATTCAGAAAACCCTGATTTCCAGAAATTTCTGTTGTTCACTGTGATGCTTCAGGAAAATTGGCTTCAGCATAGTGGTAACGTAAAACCAAGTTCCCTTCTTACCACCTCTTTCTCTCTCTGCGTTCCTTTCTCCAGTCTTTCTGCTCGTGCATGTGTTCTTCGATTCCTGGTATGTAAAGCAAGAGTGTTAGTTTCTACGGATCACAGGGTGGTTTGAGGATAAATATTGTGGATATTTAGATACTATTAGGACTCACAGGTAAAGAACAGAAACCAACTAACTGATCTGGCAGGATTCATGGAGGTAGCTAAGGGCAGTTCTCCTTTTGCTGATGGAGAACCAGGTGCAAATCAGGTGCCACACTGGAAGAGAAGTATTTAGAATCATAGAATCACAGAATGGTTTGGGTTGGAAGGGACCCCCAGAGCCCACCTAGTCCAACCCCCCTGCAGGGAGCAGGGACACCATTACCCAGAGCAGGTCGCTCACAGCCCCGTCCAACCTGGGCTGGAATGTTTCCAGGGATGGGGCCTCCACCACCTCTCTGGGCAACCCCTTCCAGTGCTTCACCACCCTCATTGTAAAGAATTTTCTCCTTACATCTAATCTAAACCTCTCCTGTTTCAGCTTGAAACCATCCCCCCCTGTCCTGTCACCGCTGTCCCTACTGAACAGATTCTCCCCCTCTTTCCTATAGGCCCCCTTTAAGCACTGACCGGCCGCAATCAGGTCTCCCCGCAGCCTCCTCTGCTCCAGCTGAACAAGCCCAACTCTCTCAGCCTGTCCTCACAGCAGAGCTGCTCCAGCCCTCGGGTCATTCTTGTAGCCCTCAAGAATGAGGGCTATTTGCATCTAAGTGACATAGAGCTCCAGATTGCTGGGACTGTACATGGACAGTTGGACCATATTATGGTCTCAGAGCTGATATTCCCACGTACCACAACATTTTGGACAAACATTGTTTGTCCTGGTCAGAGTGCAAAGACAGTAGATATCAATATTTAGGGGCTATGAGCCATCCATACTGGCATTCAGGATCTTAGAAAGCATCTTAATAAAACATCAAGTGTCCTTCCTCTTTGCCTGTCATGTATCTCTGGCCTTTTGCCACTAGAGCAGGAGACACCAGGTGCCACCATGTGATTTTGGAAGCCATGTTGCTGAGCCACTATTCTGCCCATCAGCTGGACAGGCAAGATCACAGACCTGTGCACCAGAACAGCTCGAGCAAAAGCATTCCAGACTCTGAAGATCATCATCATTGTTTCTAGATTGGTCTCCTAATTATTGATGTATTGGCCCATTGCTCAGCTGCCCACTGTATTTCGAAGTCCTAGCTTTAAAATGAAGTCTGTTGTTGAAAGGCTATCATTTACGATGTTGCCTTGTGTTTAGGTTACGCATATTTTTTTCCTCCTTCACTTTCTTGAGCTCAGGGCTACAAGTTCTTAGTCTGATTTGTATTCTAACATTGATAATAAAGGTTTGGCAGGACAAAAGTTATTGTCAGTTGGTGTTTGGAAGGCACCAGCATGGCCTTCAGATGGTTCTTCCGGTGAAGCTCAGAGTGACTCTTCACCCTCTGTTGCTTTGCACAGCATAAGTGGGAGGTGTTGGTCTGTTCGGGATTTTTTTTGCGAATGTGACTGAATAAAACCTTTTCCAGTAAAGCCAGTTACACAATTCTTTTTTTTTTTTTTTTTTTTCCAGGGGAGAGCAGTCCTCTCTGCTGTCCTGTCTGACTTTCCCCTTGACAAGGTCATGGCAGACACTTGACTCTCTCTCTTTCACTGCTGTAGTACCTAGACAGCTGCAAAGGATTTTTTTCCTCCTGGTTGTTTTGCCAACCCTTCTTTCCCATATCGACCACTTCCCGTTGTGATTCAGCAGTGTCGTGGAAATCATGCCTGGATCTGTAAGATGCTGAACTGGGAAGTCCCTGCTAGGAATTTTAGGGCTTGGGGCAGGATAATTCACCTGGTTGGATTTCTAAGCTTGAGACACTGTCTTGAAAACCACAACTCTTGGCAGGTATCGTTCTACTCAAGAAAATTTGGAATTAGGGCTTCAAAGCTTCAAAGCAGTGGTGTCGACAAAGCTGGTGTCTTTTTGCATCATCGGAAAAAAAACCCACCCTTTGCTGTAATTGCTTCATCTAATCCCTTATTAGCCTGTAATATGGTTCCTGTCATGTCAGACTTCTTTTAATTTAATTTAAATAAAATGCTAACAATATTTTGCTTCTAATTTATCCCCATCCTGGCTGCTTCAGAGACTTGTAAGTAGATTGTTATGGCATTAATTATGATTTCATGGTCAGGCCCTGTTCCTCAATAGGAGTGATACAATTTTGCCCCCACTGTGTCTTCAAAAAAGGAATCTACAAACAGCCCTATGATGTCTCCCACTGCTTTAGAAGATTTGATATAATGGAGGGATGATAAAGCAATCAAACAAATCCTATTTACGCATCCCTGAGAGTATAATTCATGCATCAGTGAGCACTGTCAATGGAAAATTACCTTTGGAGTTTAAATTTCCATTCCAAAGTTGCATTATAATTTTGTTTTTGTAGGCTACAAGCTTCTGCTTTTTTAAGACCGTGAAATTTATATCCAGTTGCCATTTTTACTGTACAAGCAAAAAGCTTAAATATAAAATATTTAATGTCCCTGTCTATAAATTGATATTTTTAATAGTTTACTCAATGCTGCTGAGTTTTACATTTTGTCTCTGGTTTCTCAGAAGCTCAGACTTACAGTCCTATGTGTGTGTGGGTTTTTTCTTATATCTAAATAACAAAAACAGCAGCTGGAAATTGGTTTTCTGGGGACTGTTCAACATCCTCTCATCCTTGTGTACTCTTTCATCGACATCCACTTGGGGCTTTATTGGGGGGGGGGGGGGGGTTGTGTGTGGAAAGTGTGAAATAATGCAAGAAATTCAAGTCCCATTTTTTGCTGTCCAGAACTGCTATGAAAATGAGTGGTGTTGTGTGCACATCAGGGATCGTCTGGCATCTCACTTCGTGTGAAAGTGTGCTTAGAATCATAGAATCATAGAAAGGTCTGGGTTGGAAGGGACCCCAAGGATCACAGAGTTCCAACCCCCCTGCCACAGGCAGGGCCACCAAGCTCCAGGCCTGGACCTACACGAGGTTGCCCAGGGCCCCATCCAACCTGGCCTCAATAAATTGAACACAATCAATTGCATTGTCATTGTAGCAATTTGATAATTATCTGGTTTTGAAGCTGCAATTTCTTGCACAGGAATGCAACATGCTTGAGGTAAGTGTGTTCAGTCACAAGCGTAGACTCCAGAAGGTCAAGGTTTGGGAGAAGGATGAGGGTTCATACATTTCTAAGGAATCAAGATTTCCAGTGGCGGTACCCTGCTAGTGTGGTTCTTGTTATTGAACAAGTGTGGTGTTATAAGGGGAGGTGTTGGGTCTTCCATGCTTTTGTCCTTGGAGTTTTTTATATATTTATTTATTTTGGGCAGTGCTTAGCATCTTTGCTGCATGGGAACATCCTCTGGATTTCATCCATTCATTGGGGGGTTGGAACTCTATGATCCTTGGGGTCCCTTCCAACCCAGACCTTTCTATGAATCTATGAATTGCTTTTTCTAATAGTCATTAATCCATAAGATATTTTGGAAAGCAGGTAACTACTGCCCATGTCTTACAAACAGGGAAACCCACTCAACAATTTGTGCAAGTCATGTAGTACCACAGTGAAGGTCAGGAATAGGTTCAAGGGTCTTAGTTTTTCCTTCACCTTTGCTGAATGCATGATGGTTTGACCATCATAAAGTCTTTATCTACTGAAGAAATCCTGTTTGGGAAATAGACGTATTCTCTGGATCTTTGTAGAAGTTCAGGAGGACTTTGTTCAGTCAAACATAACAAGGGTATATCTATAATTATGTTCTGAAGTTCTTGTTGAATCTGTCCATGGAAACCACATACTATCTAAGCATCTTTTGTAATGGAAGGAAAACAAAAGTGTGGAGTTTTCCAAAAGGAGGCATGTGCTGCTATCTTTTTCTTTCTGTCTTTATCAAATAACCTTTCAAATCAGATTGGAAATTTGGCCAAGTGCTGAGAAGACATTCTCAAGTTTTGTGATGTGTGTCAGCTCTCAGCAGCAAGGAAGAATTAATTATATGACCACTTTTTTGTTCAGAGGATAGAATAATGGAAGGAAATAACTTTTTTTTTTTTTTCTTTTTTTCCCTGAGCATGCCTTTTCTTGCATGACTTCAGTCATCCTTTTGTCTCATTAACTTTATTTTTGGGTCCTCAGTTCTTTAAGGTCATAGAAAAAGACGGAGGTGAAAGACGAGAGCAGCAAGAGGGATAAAATACGTCAGACATTATTATTTTTTAATTAACTTTTCTTGACTTCATTCAGATACTAGTCTACTGTCAACACAAGGCTTTGTAAATCCAAACAGTGATGAGGATTTTTTTGGATTGAGATCAAGTGTCAGTATCTCTGTAATGTTGGATGCACCTTCTGTTGAGCTATAAATCCATTAGCTTTCGATATACCGTACTGTGATCCAAAGGTAGGGATGAATGAAATGAATAAAGAAATAAAGGGTGTCTTTTCTATTGCTTTAATCCAAACCTCAGATGAAATCCAAACTTTTTTTCTTAGGAAACTGAGAGGTCCGCCACAGCTCCAGGAATCACAATTTAGGCTGATTTTCTTAGCTGGGTCTCAAACATTTGCAGTTATTTTCCCACCTGGAGTACTGTGTTGAGCTCTGGGGCCCCCAACACAAGAAGGACATGGAACTGTTGGAGCAGGTCCAGAGGAGGCCATGGAGATGATCCAAGGGCTGGAGCAGCTCTGCTGGGAAGGGGCTGGGAGAGCTGGGGGTGTTCAGCCTGGGGAAGAGAAGGCTGCGGGGAGATCTAATTGCAGACTTCTAGTCCCTAAAGGGGGCCTACAGGAAAGCTGGAGAGGGGCTATTTATGAGGGAATATAGCGATAGTGCAAGGGGTGATGACTTTAAACTGAAAGAAGGTAGATTTTTACTCCAAGGGTGGTGAGGCCCAGGCACAGGCTGCCCAGAGCAGCTGTGGCTGCCCCATCCCTGGAAGGGTTCAAGGCAAGGTTGGACGGGGCTCTGAGCAACCTGGGCTGGTGGAAGGTGGCCCTGCCCATGGCAGGGTTGGAACTAGATGATCTTTAAGGTCCCTTCCAACCCAAACCATCCTATAGTTCTCTAATATTTTTTATCAGAGCATCCTTGAGCTATGCATGTCTTCAGTTTTCAGCTAGTTTTCTTAAATACTGTTAAGCACTTTTGGAGGAGGTAGGAGATGCTGAGAATTTTCTTCTGTTGCTTCGATATAGTCTGTATTTTGTATTCTATCTCTTCAGTCCCCTTCTCATAGGTCCAACATCATGTGCCTTTAATGTCTCCATTGGTTTAATACCCACTGTGCTGGAAGACTGTATTTTGTGCTTGCTGCTGGTTGGAGGCTTTCGATGATAAATAGGCTGTTTCTTTCTCCCGTTCATATTTTTGTACAGTGCTGCCTAGGGACAAATCCAGGGATACCTCTCCCAGGTGATGGCTCTATTGGGAAGGACAAAGGCACTGACTTCCTACATCTCTTCACCAAGCCCTTTCTTCCTCTCTCTTATTTATTTTTTTCTCCATAGTCACTGACCAGCAAGTTAATTTTATATTGTCATTCCGTTATTTCTCCTTTTTTGTCACTTTGTGTCCTGTTTCTTTCCACTTTTGCTTCTATTTAATACTCTTACTGAAAACTGCATGTCTTCCAAATCATACGCTTGGCTTTTAGAGATAAGCTGATCGGTAGGTACTTAGGTAGAGCCTATCTCAAGTAATGGGGATTTGCAATATGAAAAAAAATATATATATATGTACATCAGTGAACACAGAATTGGCAGAATCTTGTATTTATTTAAAATTTTACATAGGTCTGTCTGCTGCTGCATATATACTTCTGCGTTGCTATTTGTGCAGTTATGATTATATTGATAAGTGTGTGTAAATAGAGAGAGGGGGGACCTGAGGAGAGACTAATCTCAAGCTATTATTTCACCAGGGGCTGAATGCTGTGTGCTGATGTTAAAGGGGAAAAAAAATAAGAAGTGAGCTATTGGATTCCTCTTTCCAGTCCCCCCTTTTCCCTCATCGGAGTTTCTGTCTGAGCAATATGGTATAGCTTGAGACTCCATCTGGATTGCTGACAGCCCAGGCTGGTTTTAATAAAGCTTTCAGCCTTCTTCCCTAAGTCTGTAATTAAATGACATCACGGAGTCTTAAATGCATCAGCTGTAAAAGTCAGAAGGCTAAAACATCCTATTAAAGGGAGGAGAGTGTTTCCGAGTGTTAGAGAAGCTCAAGTGTGGAACTGCTCCAGGAAAGCTGTTGGAAACCTGCTTGAGCATGGTTCACTGTAGGAAGAGTTGTAGGCTGGTAAGTGTGTTACTGGTTCAAGTTCTTAAGACCCAAAATGTAGTTTTTAAACATCTCCCTGTTGTGCTCGGGGAGATGTGGCTGTGTGTATACATGTGTACATACGTGTGTGTATGTCTGTAATCTCTGCATGCTTATTTCAAGTAGTATGTATGGAGCTTTTAAATATTCTGTATATATTGTTTGGGCAGTGGTCCAAAGAGAATAATTGTTTATGTGTGAGTGCTAAAAACTGCAGAGGAATAGAAGTTGAAATTAATAGATGTAATTTCTTTACAAAGCCTGAGAAGCAGAAATAAGCACTATGGAGTGGTGATAAGTAATTAGATATTTTCTGTCTTCTCTTGAGCCATTTTTGTTGACATCAGGAGCATAACTAAGAAAATGTATTTTCAAAGTGGATTGCTTTCAAGCTGACATTGCCTCCTAGACAGATAAATGAAAACATTATGTGCAAAAAAATCTCCCACAACATGAACTATCAAATTCAGTTATCCCATTAGAAGGATTCTCTATCAAAGTACCCTAATTTCCATGTCAAAAGTTGTTGGTGTTTTGTTTTGGGTTTTTGTTTTGGTTTTTGTTTTTTAACTTCTGGTGCTTTAAAAGTACCCAAGACACCTGAGAGTAAAGGTTTTATTCCTTCTCTCTGTCTCTAACTTCTTAACATTAGGAATATTGATTCTACGGTTATAACTTCTAAGCTACTGCAGGTGGAAGATACCTACCACATTTTCTAGCCATCGAAGACCTGAGCAGATAGAGATGAAAGTTTCTTTTCAGAGATCGAGCAGGTTTATGGACTTGTTAAGATAAAGACAAGATCTGCTGAGTAGGAAGGGGCTGCTTTATCATGCAGGAGGATTTCTGGCTGTAGCTGCCCTTCAAGTTTGAAGCACTCAAGTCTTAACCTGAGCTGGCATTTTTATCCCCATTTTCTTTGGTGTCCCTCTTACCTTGGGTCCTAGAGACGTGTCACTAAAGTAAATAGATGATAAGGACATCAAAAATCTGTTCAGTAGCAGGTACACAGCTGTACTATTCTGACGTATTCAATCATACGCTCTTTCTCTCCAGTTACTCACTTCCCAAGCTGCTGCTCTTACTAAACCTTTTTTCTTCTGCTGCTTGATTCATCGGAGGCTGCCGCGGTCCGAGATTTTGTGAGCTCGCCCTTCCCCTCCACGTGCGCGTTGCGATGACAGGACGCGCCACGCTGTCCAGCTGCAGGAAGAGTGGCTTTAGGCAAGGCGACTGCAGTTCGTGTGCAGATAAGCAATGGCGACCTGCAGTTGTGGGAAAGGAGATTGCAAATCGGAAGATATCTTAATCTATACAGGTTTAAGATAAGCTTTAAGATTTAAGTATGTACTGCATCAATTTTATATCTAAAAGTAGATCAGATGCTCTGTGTGGTTTTCATTGGGGAAATTATCCCTTATGACTCTAATTTAAAAAAAGAAAAAAGAAAAAAAAAGAACACACAAACACAAAATAAAAAAAAAAATCCAACAAACAAACAAAAAAAAAACCCAAAAAAAAAACCCCCACACCATAGAATCCAAAAACTATGAAAGCCCAGGAGCTGGAAAGGTATGAACAGATAAGGTTGACCTGATTTCAGCAGAAAGGAGTAGTCAGCTCGTTAAGCGTGGTTTGGGCTCTCTTGTATTCTGGCTGTCCGGGCATCCTGCACACTTGTGGCAAAGACACACTCATTTAAAAATATTTGGTCTGAGAAACCAGACCATTTTTTTGGGGAGAAATTCAGAGGGCTGACTGTCATTCAGAGCTTAGAATCAGGCAGTGCAACCCAGAAGGGACTGTGGGTACATTGAAGCACAAGCTTGAAATAGAAAAAATCTTGCCAAATTGGAAATAATGATGGGATTAAAAAAAAAAAAAAAAAAAAAACAAACCAGGATGTAATTCAAAAGCAGCCAACGAAAGGTACAAAGCAGCGGTTGTGCCCACGGAGAGCTGGTCTGCGTGTGGGTCAGCAATACCATGCGCTTTCTAAAAGAGATCAAGTCAAAGTCCTGCTGGGATCTGCTCATGGTGGCATGGACCTGCAAGGCGTGAGGCCGTTCTTTGCCTTCTTCAGCAAGACAAGCTGGGTGATGTCTTCTCACGGGCATTGTGGTACGGATTTGCATTAACGCCACCAACCCATCGTCTAGGAATTGGCGAGGCAGAGGGATGGTTTGTGTCATCTTTGGTTTTTTCTAGTCTTTGTGCCTATAGAAGTCAGCTTGAAACTATAACTGAGATGAAATCCCTAAAAGCTCATAAATAGGAAAGCAAATGAAAAAGAAAAAAGCCTGTTTTTTACTTCTTAGGATTTTTAGATTGATTTTGTTGGAGTCAGACTCATTCTTTCATGTTTATGAGAGACCGTATTGTACGTCTGTAGAGTTGTCAAGTCCAGCTATGGTGCTCTGTACATAAACCTAATAGCGTCATTTATTTTAGGATAAATATTAAAAGAACAAATCATGATACCACAGACTTATTTTTTTTTCTTACTAGCCATGTGTGATCTAAAACAACATCTTTTAGTAGCTGGAGGGAATAAATGAGTTTGTTTTTGATGTGACTTCTGCTCCAGTCATCAGTTTTGAATGTCCAAGGGAGAGCCTGTAGAAATGTGGCAGACTGCAGAAGTGTATTCTCCCACTTTTTTTTGTTTGTTTTACCTATGAAAATTACAGGATTGGTAACAGTAGATCGTGTTATAGATGATGATGCCATTGTTTTCTACTAGTGGACTTCAGTTTGGGCTGAGGCCTGCCTGTCTTTTTGGGGTCTGTGCTACTTCACAGAGACCAAACATCCAATTGTTTAGCATGGGAAACGTCATTCTGGTTTTTAAAAGGAAAAAAAAAAAAAAAAAAAAACTAATTTGGTGCGTGGACACATCCCCTTCCCAGAACTGAAGTGGGTCCACTAAGCTGAAATGAAATGGTGAGAAAAAACATCCCAAGAATTGGCCCCTCCACACACCTTGGCCTAGATTAACTCATGTCAGTGGGGTGAAAAAAAGGCATCTTTGAGCTTTTCTCTGCATAAAATTCTCTGGATTCCTAAGGAAGAGAGTCCTAAAAAATTGAAAGCCTCTCTGCAATCAGCATTTTACATTAGTGCCATTCTAGGTCCAAGGTGACCCAGAAGCAAGTTGTGAGTTCCTGAGCTATGCTTTGAAGCTATGGCTTGAGCAAGGGGGTGGGAAGACAGGAGGCAGCAAAGGGGCCGTGATCCCCACTCATGCGCCAGGAGAGCTAGATGCCACCTTGACCTTCTGAGAGATCTGGAGTATCACCAGTCAGAGACAGCGCTCGTCTGACGTCCCAGCCCACAGCAGTGGGGTTGGTAGTAGATGACCTCTAAAGGTCCCTTCCAACCCATTCTATGATTCTATGATCTCTTTTTTTGTGTTTACATGAATGTTTAATTGTTAAGTTAATGCTTCAGTGTAGCATCCAGCTGCTAACACATGATCCTGTCCTCTACGCCCTTCCCTCCTTTTTCTTTACTATCTCTCCACTTGCTGAAGAACCAGCACTACCAGACTTTGCGTGTTACCTGGCCTTTTGGCCAACTGCCTAAATAACAAGTGTTTTGCTAACGCAGCTCTTAAATCTGATGTTGCTTTGCCACGATGAGGGAAGTCCCGCCTTGGCTGTTGTATTGTGCCAAATCAAGCAACTTCAGCCACGTGTGCTTGGTTATTAGTGCAGGAGTGGAAAGCAAGATTTCCAGGCGGAAAAAATATGTCTTCCTGTGTGGACGTAAGGAATGCAATCAAGGCAGCGTTGGAGAAGCACAAAGGAAAGGCTTGGCTTAAGGCATCTCTGAGATAGCAACTGTCCCCAGTTGAGAGTTTTAGCAGGGAGATCCATGAACTAAATATTCCTGGAGACTGAAATACATCTTCACCCAGAAGGTGTCCTCTTCAGGTCACGGGTGATGTGTGCTGGCATTTGGAAAGCTTCTCACCTTTCCGGCTGTACTGGGATAAAGAGCCTAATTATCGATGCTGATAATCTGGCTCTTTGGGGTACAAGAATAAATTCTTGGGTATTTCTGCAGTACGGTAAGACTTGCGACTGCAGAGGATTAAGCACAAATGCTACATTTTCAACTGCAGCTTTCCATGTGAGGGTATCACCATCACACTGCTTGAATAGATAACATAGATATTTTCGAATGCAAATGATGATTTCGGGCATTTTAGTTGATGAAGTTTTGCTCAGAAAGCTTCATTCTCAAAAAGCAAATTTTAGGTACTTTCTGAAGGTAAGGCTTCGTTAAGTTGTCTTGTACACAACACCTAAAATCGGTATATTCTGAAAATGTATTTCTTTGCAAGAATAAATTTGGCATAATAATAAATTTGGCATAATGATAAATTACTCACAGCATTCAAGCACTATTCACACTATTAGAAGCAAAAGATGAAATGCAGAGGACTAAAATGATTCAGGCTGGCTAAGTTAGGACAAGTATCAGGATATTGATTCTTGGTGCAGTTTTTTATAATGCAGGAAAAAAGAACACATGGAAAAAATCCAAAATAAAACCGCTGCAACATCCATCCTATCCATGAAGTTGCAGAATCTGCATTGCTACATTTCCTATAATTGTACACATATTTTTTTTATATTCTTGGTAATTAGGGAAAAAAAAAAAAAAAAAGTATCTTCACGGTTCTCAGTATTTATTTCCACCTATTTCATCTTCCCAAGCTCACAGGACTTGCTCTAAGGTTTTTCATGCCTTGGAGGAACATAAACACAAACATGAGGCTTTATTTACAGGGTGGGTTTTGAATTCAGACTGGGAGAACGCCTGCCCCTATTGCTGTAAGAAACAGCCTCGTAGCCCAATAAATGCGTGGGGTTTGCCGTCCCCAAGCAGAAGGCCACACGCTTTGCGTTCACCCTCCGTTAGTGTTATTGTAACTGGACTCGTAAGAAGCCTTTGCTGTATTTTGATAGATAGTTAAGCGTTGATTAGGCTCACAACTTCCTGGCTCCGGGGGGTTGCGTCCCTGTTGCAAATAATGAGTGTTTGAGTGTAACACCGCAGCCCGTCGCGGTACGCTTTCTAGCTGGGAAGATGAGATACCAGAAAGGTGCCGTCCCATTTCAACTGGAGTGGTGCTGGCTGGCAGAGCAGGGCGGGATCACCATGGAAGAAAGCCTGTTCTGCCCTCGTGAGGCCCCACCTGGAGTCCTGTGTCCAGCTCTGGGGCCGCAGTACAAGAAAGATGCAGAACTGTTGGAGAGGGTTCAGAGGAGGCCACGAAGATGATGCGAGGGCTGGAGCACCTCCCCTACGAAGAGAGGCTGAGGGAGCTGGGCTTGTTCAGCCTAGAGAAGAGAAGGCTGCGGGGGGACCTCATTGCAGCCTTCCAGCACCTGAAGGGAGCGTCCAAACAGGAGGGGAACCAGCTTTTTAAAAGGGTAGAAAATGGCAGGACAAGGGGGAATGGATTGAAGCTGAAGGAGGGAAGGTTTAAATTAGATATTAGGGGGAAGTTTTTTACGGAGAGAGTGGTGAGGGGCTGGAACAGGCTGCCCAGAGAGGGGGTGGATGCCCCATGCCTGGAGGTGTTCAAGGCCAGGTTGGACGGGGCCCTGGGCAACCTCGTGTAGATCCAGGCCAGGAGGCTGGTGTCCCTGCCTGTGGCAGGGGGGTTGGAACTCTGTGATCCTTGGGGTCCCTTCCAACCCAGACCTTTCTATGATTCTATGATTCTGTCAGCCCATCTGTTACACACCCTTAATTAGTGTAATTCCCATGCAGTCATAAACGGGAGTTTCCCCATCCTTGCTGTAACTTAATGCACGTTTCAGAGGAGAGTTCCTCTTTCAATGCATAACATCGCAGGAGACCTTGTAGATGCAGGGAAGCACAGTTCACATCACCTTTGCCATCGAAAATTATCTAACCTGTGTGTTTGCAAGCATTGATTTAGGGTAGTGGGAGGACAAAGTTGTCAGCAGAGTCACCGTTAGCGCTGCCGGGCAGTTTGTCCCCTCCGTTGTGGGATGGAAAGGTTCTACAACTTCAGTAACGTCTTACTGGCCTCTTCCAGCCCTGACTCCTGAGCTTGATAAGGACTGTGTCTAGTCAATATGCTGCGTTCAGTTCTCCTGTCTGCGTCTCTGCCTAAAGATAATTTTGTCTCACACTAAAACGTGGGTCCTTTAATCTGATAGTAATCAAGAGTCATCGTGTGCCTTAGACCGTTCTTACAGCCCCGTCTTACCCAATTACATGTTTAGAGAACCAAATGCTGTTCCTAATGTATCATCTGTGCAAAGTAATTATAGGATAATAAAACTGACACACATATGAACGTAAAATGATGTGTACCAGGGTCAGAAAATAGTTTTCCCAATGCAATACAGCCCTTACATGTTTATGCTGTGTTTTACAGCAACTTCACCTACTTTGTTAGACTAATGAATTATTTATGTTTTCTGTGACCAGAAAACAGCTGTCTGGGCAGAAGACATCATCAGTCAGTAACTCCTCATTCCAATTTTTAAGATCAGGAGCTGAAAAAAAAAAAAATGTCCTACACAAATGGAGCTACACAGGGAATTAGTTTAATTTGGAAGAATGTGAGTCCTGATGTTGGAAATTGTTGGGGACGTTGAAGCAAATACCCTCAGTCTTTTGAGAAGAGGAATGAGATCCTCAGTGGAGGTACAGCATCCAATTTGTCCAAATTTGCTGTCTTCAGCAGCACAGCATTGTTGCTCAGCTCCGTTCTGATGCAAATCCTTTTTCCTCTCAAGCATCAATGACTAGCTTTGGCCAAACCCTGGCTGCTGAATGAAGTAGGTGGTCATAAGCAATCCAGATACCTGCTTTTCATCTGTGTTTACTCTGGAAGCTGTTTCTGTTTTCCAAAAACACATTCTGCAAGGGTCTCCCCCTTTAGAATGAGCCCACTGAGCCTCATCTCAACCCTTCAGAGAAACGGTCGTGGCTACTGAAATTGTGGTGTAATTTCCCTGCCGTAAATATCTTCAAGGGCACATGGTAGACTTTCAGTCGTTTCTTTTTCTGCAGCTCTGGCGCTGTAGACAAGGTGTGCCTGTATAATGGCTAGAGCCTGGAGCACAGCTGGTTCTTTGTTAATTTTTTCTTGCCTTCCTAAGTAGCAATATTACTGTGTCCCAATTGAGTTAAGTTTTTCTGCCAACTTACTAATGAATGTGATTAGATCGAAACTGCGTGTAGCTTAACATCACCTGGCTTGATTGGTAATCTAGATTTCAAAAGTACAGTATCTTCACGCTGGCAGCTATTTATATACAGGATTATTGCGTTCCTGTGCAATTAGCTGTAATTCAGCAGCATGGACAGTTACGTTGGGTGCCAGATCCATGGCGTGAAAGCTGCCAAGCTTTCCTCTGTGATGTTGCATGTCCGGTGTCACTGAGAAAGGAAAGTAATTGTGCTCAGATTGTACTCTAATATCTGTGTGCTTGCTTATCTGGGTGTCTTGGAGTGAATTGTATTGTGCATACTCTTGTCTCGTAATTTCAGTGTGATTGAGTATGGTTAAAACGCAACCCAGCTCAATAACATCTCAGCTCAACTCCACTCTACATGAAGATCAGTAGGGATCCCATTCTGTTTCCTGTAGGTTAGTTGCACACACGGCAAAAAAATATCCTTGATTTGCATTATTTGATCCCTTAATTGCCAAATTTCGGGAGTTGAATTAGCTATAGTAACTGAAATCTCTTTGGAGGTCCCTCTGGGTCAGATGGAGGAGTACCGGAGGTGCTCGCACATCTTTTTGTGGGAGGTCAATGTATTAATTCTCTCCCTGCAGCTCTCAAACCAACATTGTTTCCCACTTCTCAATTCCCTTTGCAGAGCAACAAGTATTCAGTGTGACAGGCTGAGAAGGAACAAGAATCTTCAAGGAGGCTTTGTATTTATTTACTCTTTGCTCCTAATTTTGATGTGGCCCTAGACTTTACCGTGTTTGTCCTCGGAAGAGGGAAAGAACAGGCAGAGGTGGGCTTACTGCAGAAGACAGTTACTAATCAGTAAGAGACAAAATAATTTAGAAAAGATGATGTTGGACTTAATGACTATGGTTTTGTCCTCAAATCAAGACCCTAAAATTGTTATCCTCGTTAAAGAGCTCTAAAGTTGCCAGCTTAAAGTGGCTTAGGACATTAATGCTTCCCTCCTGGTGTAGTCACCCCCCTGATCGCTACAACTGTGTGTTTGTGGGTCCTGCTACCCTCTGGGCATTGCTGTTCATTCTGGGGTGGCAGGGAGTCTCAAGATCCTACCAAACTGAGTTGTTATACTGCGTGATGAGGCAGGCAAAAGAGGACCCCAAGTCACTGCAGCATGGCTCTGGCCAATTCCCTCATCAATAGATCTGACCGTTGCGTGGTCTACGTGTTTCTTGGGTCTGCCCGTGACTTGGCTATAGGGACGCTGTGACCTTAGGAAGGCTTTTATGTTCTTGTTCTTAGGCCTGTTGTACACATGCATCCTGTTCCCGGGTATTCAGATCCTGTTCCTGGGTGTGCAGCAATGGCTACTCTTTGCCTCGGTTTCCTTAGTTACGAATTCACCTCTTTTACTAAGAACTAATATTCTATGGGGTGCGAGTGGACTTTCACCATTGATGAATTCAGGTCTTACTGCAACACAGAGCAGCTTCCTTGATTAGCCAAATACTGTCCCATCCAGATTCTGAAGTCAGGCAATAAGGTATATGGAAATGATCTAGGGTCTACGTTCTTCTACTCCATCTGATGTGTTTCAGAGCTGTATCTTTGACAGCATTGGGTACAGGATTAAAAAGTGGAAAAGACGGTTGAGGGATGAACTTGACATTGACTGGGATAGAGGGACTTAATGCTCTGCCACAGATTTCTGGAGAAAAGGTGTCTTATTTCCTACTGTAAAATGGAAGTGGTCTAGGCATGTGAAGAGAGCAGGGCTGCCCATGGAACTGCATTTCCCAAATACTTGCAAGGACACAGGGCTGTGGAATGATGCCATCCTACAACCCTTGGTTGAACTGGGCCCCATGGCGGTTTCTCTACGTTGACTAAAAGGAAAGCCAACTGCTGCAGAGAGGACAGGCAGAATCACTCATCAGCCCTTCACTGTAGATGCCACACTGTTGCGATGCCCAAGTTAGGTGTCTATAGCGGGATGTCTAAACTTGGCCCTAGGCAGGAGCTCCATCCCTGATGCTCCAGGACATCCCCAGGTGGACCCTGGAGTTTCAATGGTTTGAGCTTTTCGTTTGCCCCAATGTGTTTTTTGGAGTAACCCCTGATTTAACCGATTGCCCGTTCCTCCATCCGCACGCCGGAGGCTAATCCGTCAGGTGGATGATAATGAAAGATCACGCCATCTGTCTACTTATTTAATGGAGTGTCAGCACATAGCAAATAGGAAGTAATTGGATTGACAGACACAGAGCCAGTTATTAGACTCTGTGCTATCTGATTGGGAAAAGCAGAGGAGCAGAGAGGTGTAGCAAAGCTAATCTGATAGTGTCTGTTGTAAGCGCATACAATCTGCCGCACCAAATTCACGGGCTTTGAAACCACTGGCTGGCTGGAGCTGTTCCTCGCTGCCATCCGCTCCAAAGCCGTCCTTCCATTCGTGTTACAAATCATTATAATGCAATCTAATAAAAAACAGTTTGCATAAAGCTGTGGCCCATTTATAAAGCTGTCACCACAGCTACTCTATTAATAGAGCCATTTTAAAGATTTATAGTCAGCATATGTTACTTTTTACAGGGGCCAGATTGAGAGCTGGGGGGGTTGAGCACGAAGAATGTGCCACCAGCTCAGATTTAAAAATAATATGAATAATAAGTTCATTTTTACAAAGCTGTTGTGCTTATGAGAGAATGTGAAGTGCGTGGGGGTATCATTACATTTCAGTGGTGGTCAACAAACTGAACGCAATATGGCATTAAAGGAAATAGGATTTAATAATACGAAAAGCTAAAGTTAGTGAACTCATATTTCAGATCACTTTGTGTAATAGGATGACATTATATGATGGTTCCGTTAACGTCTTTATCAATGCATGATGCCGAAGTGTTTTAAACACATTTAATGAAACCCCCCAATATTTCTATGCGATAGGCAGGAGTTCATTTAGAATTGACTGTCAAGATTGTTTAAAATTATAACACTTTTTAAGCAAGGCTGTATTCATTTTTACATTGCACAGTAGCAAACATGTCAGTAGTAGTGAATGAAATGGGGTTACCTGTTGTAGTGTCATGGGACATAAAGCATTGCCGTTACTTTTATAGTAAGTTAGAAACAGAAGAAGCAGTGGGATCCTACAGGTTTGACTTCATCTCATGGGCAGAAAGTGCCTCTAAGTGTACATATGCCCCGGGTTCACGTGAAATAAATGCATCGCAGAACTTCTGTAGAGAGAGAGATTGATTGACCATGGTTAGTACATTTATCTTCTGGCTTCTGCAGGATTGGATTTAAATTACAAATGGATCGACAGTGGGTAATTTAGTTCAGTGGTCATTTTGGATTATCATCTCCATCATGAAGCAATCTTGTAGCTCTGAGGCAGCTGGCAGGCTTTGCGCAACATCGGTCTAGTTTGGGGCTAGAAGCTTTGGTTTTAGAGGCGAGGGTGGAGGGATTTGGTGGTGCAGCTTTGGAAGAGCAAAGGGGTGGCTAGTGACAGAAGCAGTGTTTGCTCAGTTTGGTGTAAACTTAAAACACGTAAAATATTTTATTTTTCAGTGACAAATGCTAAGTCTTTCAGGCTGAAGGGGAAGCGCGTTGCCGTGGCTGCTGGGCTGCACATCACAGCTCTGCTGTCCGCATTCGCTGGAGGTGCAGCATTTTACATTTTCCTCTTACCTGGATGCGCACAGTTGGGGTTTATTGGCGTCTTAATGATACCGTACCCTTCTGCAGTTTTGAGGATCTCTTGCTTTGCAAACATTCTCTGCTTGTTGTCATAATGGGGAAACTGAGGCTCTTTATACCCAAACAACCCCAAAAAGTTCCTCAATAAATTAGGAAGAAACAAAAACATTCGACCACAAGTTTCCTGCTTCCAGCCTCACATTGTAAAGAACCTGTACCTGCTCAAAAGGATTAAAAGGAGGTTCACGGCATATGGGGAATAAAGCTACTTTATATTTGTTCTCAAAATGAACTCAGAGGCCTCATAGCGTAGTTAGGAGTCTGTAGGGGGTGAACAGAATAAAAGTGGAAGTTATCTCTCAAAAGCACCCGTGTAGGTTGGGCTGATAGGAGACTGCGTTACACGCTGGCGTGTGTAGCTACGCACACACAGACCCGCACGCAGCTCCTCCAAAATGCAGCTTCATGGAGGGGAGCAAACATAACCCGCTGCTCACCGGTGACATCTGAAGAGGTTTTTGTCTCGGTGCTGCAGGGTGAAAACCCATCTCTTAACAAGTATGCTGTGGAGGGTCTTTAGGATCTGAACAAAGCTCTGGTTTTTCAGGTCTGATCTAAAAGACCTCTGCAAAGGTGTGGAGCAAACTGAATTTGTCTGCCGCGGGGGGATGAAAGGCCAACGCCAAGGGATGGATCTTGCAAGGAGACAGACTACGTTGCTTTTACATCCCGTACTGTCTGAAGCTGCCATTCTCTGCTTTATGCCAAGGTGCTCTCAGGGAGAAGGTGTGAGTTTATAGATTTCTCTGATGAGATGTACACCTTGTAGGATAAACAAATTGCTCTAAAGCCTCAGATCCCTCCAGTATTTTTATGGACTGGGAGTTCAGAAGGAAATGAAAAGGCCTTACAGCCTTTTAGTTGTAGAAGACTGGCAAGTCTACTCAGTGTTTGTTAGTAAGCATTGCCTTCTCACGCTTCTTAAATGCTTCTAATGATTAAAATGTTCTCCCTGGGATGTGTTTTAGGTTGGTGCTGAGAGTCACATCAGTTCAGCCATGTTCCAGCCATGGTTTCAGCCATAGTTAGGATTCTTGCTTTCTGGTTGTTGGGAATAATCAAAATCTCAAGCAGTCATTCTGCCTTGGTAATTAAAAATGATGCAGTGTGAAGCAAAGTAGAGCAGTGTTACTGATCACTTTTTAGGCCTCATCGCAGAGAGGCAGTATGGATTGAAAAATGGTATGGAAAGCAGATCAAGGACCATCAGCATCAGGACAGGGTGAGGTGAGCACTGACAGTGACTCCCGTATCTGGGTGTACATTTGCAACAAGGAAGTGACGATGACTTAGTGCCTCCCAACCGCATGTTCCTGGCCCTTTCTGGATGCCAAGGAAGCCGTGGATCATGCTTTACTTCCACGTCACAACACGTCAACCCTGCAGCTTGGCTCATAAGCCATAACTCAACGCTGGAGGTCATCTCTCCGTACCACATAGAAATGCCACCTTGGTCCAAAGTGGACCACTTGCATCACGCGCAGTGCTCCTTGGGAGGGGGGTAAATCCCCAAAACCTCCACCAGCAACTGCTACCACAGCTCCAGATTGTCTTCCTTTCCCTGTAGCACTTGTGATTCGTATTTCAAGTGCGTCCTCATTAACAGAATGAGCTGATACGATTCACGCTTGAGTTACTCTTCTTTTGCCTGCCTTCAAAGAGAAGCAGCTGTACCACATCTGCTCCCGGAGGGAGCTACTGGTGGGTCTTCCAGACGTGTAGATACTATGTGCAGATTTGTGGTGCTGGTAATTGCTCTGTTTCATCTGCAGAAAGGGAAATAACATCTTTGCAAGAATGGTGTCTAGAGATAGAAGGGGAATAAAGTTAGATTTTTGCTGCTGTAAATTCACACGCCAATGGATTGGTTTTTAATTCTGCAGACTAATGCTTTTACAAATTTACAACTAGGTTCAAAATCTCTCCAGTTTCTATTTCTTAATTATTGTAGGCCCATTGCAGTGTTCTGTACAGTATATTTTCCCGTGTTTTACACAGGACTGTGATGCTGATACACATTTCATAGCCTTCATTTCATAGTAACAACTCTGAGTTACCCCGTTTTGTTCCTTTTGAAACTTAATTTCTCTGAGGAGGTCACAAAACTGCTCCTCAGTTTTGAGGAGTGAGGCTGCTCATCACTCAGTGAGTGAGGCTGCTCCTCACTCAGATTTACCACTTCTGGAAAAATCACGCTTGGCTATTAGCTGAGTTTGGCAGTGGATAGAAATGCAGCCGCTTCTGCAAGGTCACTCATGCCCTCGCAAGAGATGAGAGGACAGAGACCACAAGGTGCAAGCGTCAGTCTAAGCACCGCACCAGGAACCTTCCATCAGGTGGGCTCTTGCTAATGTTTGCAATGTGTGAATTACCTTGTGCTGGCTTCATCAAGGAAATCGTTACGAGATTTACCGCTGACAAGATGAAAATGAAAAGTGAGGAAGAGGCTTTGCAGTGGTGCACCCACACCATCTCTACTCAGCTGGGTCAGAGCAGAAGGGTGTTTTCACTCATGCCCGTTCTGGTGGGTGTTAATGAAAATGTTCAGCTACAACAGCAACCCCAAAAGGAAATAAAATCAGTTTAGAGGCCATGAGGAGGGGAATGGAAATCTTGGGTACTGTTCAAATTACGCGGTTGGAAATGTTGTAATTAGCACGTTAAAATTTGCCTCCAAGGTTTGACCTCCCCAACAAAAATCCACTGTGGTTCGGCTGACACTGCTTATGGTTCTGGCTCGGTGAGAGGCATCTGAGCTGCAGGGTGTGCAATACGCATTTCTATACATTATGAGGCTTTAGATCTAATTAGTTCTGGCTCTACATCTTGTGCTCCAAATACTAGCCAATATTCCCCTCTGGAGACATCAGAAGAAATTGCACCTGGTCTGTCCTGAGATAGATGTGCTAAGTCAGAAAGTTATGTTCTTCAGGTGATAGGTGAGCATTAAATAAGTAATAGGTTTAGCACAAGATGATAGCTAAATTATAATTTAATTCTTTTCTAAGTGTGTGTGGTGTTTGTAGTACCCCAGAGGCAATGAAAAGTTTATTTTTACATTACATCTGCATGGGAAGGAGGTATTTCTTACTGGAGTCTCATGGATGCGCAGCTAGAACACAGAAATAAACTCTTAAAAGCTTGTATTTTCTGGCTCCTGTTAAACAAAGAAGTTTTGGACTCTTTCATCTTGCAGTGCTGAAGCTGTCAGCTCTATGGGGACATAGTCAGAAGCCTTTACACTAAGCCAAAGAGCTATAGCAAGTAGTTGAGCTTTTTTTTGGTTAGGGATTTCTGTTTGTATAGGGGAGGGACTGAAGTGACAGGGACTGACAGTATAATCTGACCATTCACTCAAAACAGCCCATCAAACTCAGCTTGGTGTTGTGGACACCAGTCTGGCCAGTACTGCCAGTTAGCTGAAACCTCAACATTTTAGTGAAAAATGCCCCAAGTTTGGTGTTTTCTGTTAACAGTACTCATTTTCTTTAGTCGCTACCTTCCTGGATGTTTTCTATGTGATACAATATTTCATAATAGCAGAAAATTAATGCTTTTTGTCTGACATTTGCTATTTTCTCATCTGTTTTTGCCAAGATTTTCAATGCACTTAGCATAGCTAAAACTCCATTGAGTGTTCCAGAGTTGTTTACACTTTTTTATGATAATTACAATTTTAATCACAGTTTGGGTCACCTAGAGAAGAGCTTAAACCTTTATTCCCGTGGTTGTCCCCTGCATACAGCTCCCTTTGGACTTACTTCATACAGAAGCAGCTCTATTATCTTTCATATAGCCATAATAGAAAGGTCTGGGTTGGAAGGGACCCAAAGTATCCAAGACTCCCACCCCCCCTGCCACAGGCAGGGACACCAACCTCCAGGCCTGGACCTACACAAGGTTGCCCAGGGCCCCGTCCAACCTGGCCTTGAACACCTCCAGGCATGGGGCATCCACCCCCTCTCTGGGCAGCCTGTTCCAGCCCCTCACCACTCTCTCTGTAAAAAACTTCCCCCTAATATCTAATTTAAACCTTCCCTCCTTCAGCTTCAATCCATTCCCCCTTGTCCTGCCGCAGCACAGCAGCACGCTCCTCAGTGAAATATCAATCCTGGGGTAACTGATAATGTAACCAAATCATTCTCTCTAGTCACGTCTTTATGCAAAATAATGTGCTGTTACTTTAGTACCTGTTTGATTGGTCTTCAGTAACGAGCAGGATAACCAAGTGATCAGGCCCAGTCAGCACGGGTTTATGA
>KL276484.1:0-17671 GCA_000699545.1 Podiceps cristatus | reverse complement strand
GAACCGCTGGCTCAGCTTTGCTTTACAATTGGCTTTGGTGTAGAGCAGATGTGACACAGCTGCATTACTGACTAACATTGAATTTATTCCCAGGTAAGCTACCAAAACTCCCTGCAGGTAACTCCCGTGGCTCCTCCTCAGCACGCTGCTTCCCGGGGGCTGCACGGGGCTGGTTCTCGCCTCTGAAGATTGCTGAATGTGCACAATTTACTTTTGCTGTTGTGCTGGGGTAATGTCAGATACTTGCACAGTCTCTTTGAATCACGGCTCACTTCACGTGGTGCATATTTTTTCTTGCCTGTTCTTGTCTGCAGGCTTTGATATAATGATTTCTCTTGCCACAATCATTGCATATGACTTCACATATGAAACTTTTTCCATTACCATATTTTTTGCCAATGTGCTAACAAGGCTTCCTTTCCAGTTTTTTTATCTCCTCTTCTATACTCTTTTAGGTGTTATATTGACTTTGTGAGGTGCTAACAGGCTTGTATTTTCAAGCTTTCCTTATACTTCTTGGAAAGATAAAATTTTTGTCTGCTTCTCTTAGACTCTGCGCCTGGACACAAACTTTCCCCATAACATTTACCATGGTAGAGATGGCCTGGTTTGTCCTGTTACCCTTCTTCAACCATTTATGAGAAATTTCTTAGTAGCTCAAGGATAGAGAAGGCAAAAAGCTGGTCTTATCTGAGCTTAGAGTTGTGTGTACAAGAATTACCTGGATAATGCCATTCCCTGTCTCCTCTGCAGGAGATGATCTCTGGATAACCAACAGGGCAACTATCAGAAGCAGAGTGCTGTTGAGGGTTAGACTGGTGGTTGTACATCTTGGGTAGCAGAGAATATCGAAATTATTTGGGGAAATCAATGATGAAAGAGCAAAGGAGTTACATCACTGTTTTATATAATGTTAGAGGAAGCAGCTTGGCTTGTGGGATGAAAAACACTGGAACTGGGGCCAAGAATTGAGTCTGGGGACTCTATTAAGAGCTGTCGTTAAAAAACCCAATTCTGTCCGTGACATTTGCTGACATGGAAAATCTAAGCTTCCAGGTGTCATCTTAAAGTCCCTATTCCAGCTATCACTAAGGAAAAAAAATCTTGAACATACTAGGCTTATGTCTCAACTAGTGAGACATCTGAAAAAGGCACACATAGTTAAGAACAATGCTTTGAATTTTTGTAATACCCGGGATAATTTTATCAGAGAGGGATTTATGTGGTGATGCATTACATTAGCCTAGTGCTGTGCAAGACATATGGAAATTAGTGATGGATTAGATTTCAGAAAGCTTATAAAAAGAGTCTTGCAAGACCTTTAACCTTAAAATCGTTCATAGCTGAGCAATCCATTAAAATAAGTATTGAAGTAATCCTTGGCTGGTACAGTAGTAAGAAATATGTTAGTGATTAATGGGTTTTGGTTACTTTCTTAAAAGTTTAATACGTAGCTGTACAGAAAATAGCTCTGATAATGGCAGCCACAAGACCTTACTCTGTTGAAAGAAAAGTTGGATGTAGAGCTGTGAAAGTTGCATGTGCTTTTTTCTAAGTGCATATAAACTTTGCTAAGAGCTGGATGCACTGCCAAGGCGCTTTGCAGCCTCCCCAGTCCCTACACCGCAGCCCAACACGGTTGCTACCAGCAGCTTCAGATACCTTCTACGAGGGAGACCATGCCCCTGGGGTTTTGAGGAGCTTGGCTTCATATAGTTGCAGCTCATGCACAAAGGCTGCATGAAGGCGCTTCGGCTTTGCTTGGAGCTGCGCAGAGCTGGCCGAGCCCCCGGGCAGTGGTGTCTCATGTCGCGTGCACCCAAGGGTCCCCAGGTCTTGCAGTGGCAGTGCTGGTGTTTCACACTCACACGTGTCCCTGACGCTTGGTCTTACCCATACAGTGGTTTCCTCAGTGTCAGAGCAGATTATTCTGCCAAGGCAGCGATCTGACAGTCTTGTCTACACTGTTTTACGGAGCCTGCCTGCCTAATGTCACCCAGCATAATTTTCAGGGCTGGAAATAGAAGCTTAATGGTGGAAGTGCAAATCAGATTTTCCTGTCGGACACTCACAGCACTGGCAGAGCGTGGGGCTTGCTGACTCCGTAGGGAACAAGATCACTGTGAAAAGATTCATCACCAGTGACGAGTGCTGGAATATATATGTCTGCACAGAAAAACATTGCCAATGGTCTGCATTTTGAGCTGCTGGTGAGAGGCCTAATGCCACGGAAAAGGAATTTCTCTTGTAATGCAAGGAAAATTCACTTCCACTATGAACTTGCCTTATTCTCAGTGGCTCCTTTTGCTGCCATTGTTAAATGCCAGGTATGAAGCAAGGCGGGCTGGCAACATCCTTTTTTATCAGCAGCATTGGCCGCGCACTGGGGAACCGCAGGCTGTCGAGGGTCACGGGCAGGGCTACGGCTGGGCCAGTGTGAGCATCCTTGGCCTCACTGGGCAGCCCTCCCTGCCACCCCACGCTGAGGGCTCCTGAAGGCAGCTACGGTGTGAAAACTGATCTAACAGTCTCACCGGCTTCCCTTAAAGGGAGAAAAGAGATGAGGTGGTGGCTGTTCTGATTCAGGCCACATCACCCAGTTGAGCTGTACCCGCACCAGAGAAGAGCAGGTACATCCCTCTCCCCCTTTGCAGCTGGGCACAAAGCAGAGTGTGCTGCACCCGCTGGGTGTCTGCGCAGCTCCCGCAGAAGCAACGTCACCTGTGCAGTACCAGCCTGCCAGGGCCCGCGATCATTCAAGGGCTAGGGTTTGTCCTTTGTTATACGAGCTAGAAATTCATCCCTTTACAGTTTTGCTGGTAGAACACTCTTCCATTTAACAAGCTATAGCAATAATTTTTGTTCTGATATGGGCCTTCAATTTGATGTACACTTTGATGTACACATATACACTTGACATATGCTTTTTTCTTTTTAAAATAATTCTCCAACTCATCCACCTGCTTCTGACACATTACCTTAGTTTAAATAGGGACGTGCTGCTATTTGCAGTCACTGCCTCTTCAGCACAACACATCATTTGATGGTATTTTCCATCAGTAATCACAAGAGCTATTTGTTTTATCATTGGAAGAATTGCATTAGCTCTGCTGACCAACAAAGGCCATTACCCTTGGCTGCAGCAGCTGCTGGAACAAATGAGACAACCATCGGTGTGCATCGCACAGCAACTTTGAGAGCTTGCTTTGCCTCCCACCTTTCTCTTCCAGATGTCAGGTGTTACTGAAATGTGCCAGGGTTTCAGAGTAGTAATCACATCAATTTGAGCAGAGAACAAGCTGTCATAATTCACTGTACTAATGAAAATTATGATGACACCATAACAGAAATCCTTGCCAACCTAATCATCTCACACCACCATAGCACAAAGTTATTTAAAGACTAATGTTCTTAGTAGTGCATACAAGCTTAGGAACAATTTCTGAAGGTGATTAAACACCAAAGCAGAGTTGTATGGAGAATTTAGTTGTGTGGTGAGCATGCATTCTTCTAAACACCAGCATTATTCCTACTGTAGTAGAGAAACCAAGTTCAACAAAGCATGATACAAGAAAAGGTGGGGAAAACAGGTTTTGGATAGAGAAGTGCTGGGGATTCAGTGTTGCTGCCATGCAGCATTTCACTAAGAAAGATGTAAATGGTGATGCATACTCAGTTTGCTACCACTGAATTTCCTCACTGTGGGTCATAAAGTTAAATTAATTGGGGGGGGGAGGGGGGGAAAAGATTAGAGAAATCTTCTGAGGAAGGAGACATGATTCAGACTTTCTGTGGTGTGTTAACTTAGTACCTGTGCAGAGGGAAAAGGAAGGAAGTTATGGGTCCCCTCCATGCCTGGAATACTGTCATGACCACGTGCAATAAATACATGTATTTACTTCATCGTATTTTGGGGGGAGTCTGTGAAGGAAAGAACCTACAAAGGTTTACCAGGAAAAAAAAACAAACAAACAACAAAACAAAACAAAACAAAGCATGAATTCAAATTAGTTTCAGGGAACTGTAAGAAATAGTTTGTGTGATTTGATCTACTTCAAACTATCCCCAGCGGTGACTCATGAAAAAGAATGTCAAACTATAGTAAATTCAAGGAATAGATACAGCATTAAAAGGCTGAAGGAAAGCCAAAATGAATGTGAAAGTGAGCAGTCAAAAGGAAAAAGAACAAACAGGGAGGCTGGTGGGAGGATGGAAGGGGAACAAAGGGAGTCTGAGGCAAGGAGGTGAACTGGGAACGTGACAATATGATGGATTCCTCAGAAATCTTCTCATATTTCATTATATATTCTCTACTACCTTATTTGGAGGTATTGTTTCTCAAAATAAATTTGAAAAAGTGTTTTGAAGGAGGAAAGGGAACCTGAGGCAAGCAAAGGGAGAAATCTGTTCAGATCAGTTCCTGCTTGGCTTGTAGACAAAGCCAGGGGAATAATCCTTGGAAAGTGTGGTAATTCACAACTTGCACTTCCCACTCCACTAAACATCCAATTCCTGTGTTCCTGTGATGTACAGAAATACAATAGCTCATATCAAATTCAAGGCACTAGTGGTATGTTTTCTAGAGGAGAAGTGGCCCGTGGTCTTGCAGAGGGCCACTGACAGCCCAGTGCCAGCAGCCCTGCAAGCGCCCAGTTGGGTTTGTGCAGGTTCTTGGCTTGGTGCTTCCCTGGGGTGAATGTGCATGGGCTGGGGAAGGGAGCCGAGCAGCCACAGCCACGATAACCTCAAAGGAGGAGATGGTGACTGAAGACTGAAAAGAAAAACCATGGAAATCCACAAAGTTCAGGCTGGGCTGCTGATGAGGAAAGGCTCTATGTCTCAGCAGCTCTCAGCATTCTGCTTTTGTTTGACTTTGCAGATCACCATTCTCATCTCACATGTAGTCAGAGCTGCTCACGGCCCGCCTATGTGTGCTGGGAAGATTTCTAGTCTGATTTCTGAAGGAAATGAGGTGTTTGCAATCAGCCCAGCTTTTTCTCCCCGTAGCTGTCCCTGGCTATCCTCTAATAAAGTGTGACAGCATGGATTTCCAACAGCTGAATTTCACTGGACTATAGGATTACTTGGCTATACAGTAAAAAAACCCCTGCAAGCCCCAAAGGCACAGCTAGCTTGGTTAGGAGAGAACTCCGCAGAGCTCAACCCTCTCAGCTCTGCAGATGTTTCTGCAGATCACTCAAAGATGCTCCAACCACCACTCTGCAACCACCTACCTTTGTTGCAGCTCCCTATATCCAGGCACCCATGTGTCACCAGCAGTGTAAGAGGGATTTCTGTGTTACCTAGAGAAACAAGAATGCCTGATACAGGTTTTAATAATAATCCAGAGCCGTGCAGTGCCAGCACAGGTTTCTCTGCCCTGTATCCCCCAGTACACCCAGGTCCAGGGCAATGACAATGTCTCATCTCAGAGTCATTCTCAGTCCAAGATATCGCACCAAGTGGGAGAAACACATACAAAGGCAGCTTCAGCGGCTTCAGACCTGCTCAGCTGTGTGCCCTTTGAGCAGCTTGTGGGTACTGAAGCACTGACTGCATGCGCATGATAAGCTAAGCGCCTGTATTTATAAGGCATGAGGGTTCTTTTTATTGCACAACATACTAAAGCGTTTACTGTATATTTCTCTCTATTGAACTAGAATCACTGTATTTCCTTTCTTGTGATTTTAAGCCTCTCATTCAGTTGAGGCAAAAGGAATATATCTTTCCAGTGCAAAAAAGGGCATTAAATTGCCAGTAAAGTTGTTTTGCTCACGCTAGAGTCTCCAAGAAGTGTCTGTGTGTGCCTGGAGCCAGCACTCACAAGGCTGGTAAAGGGGCAGTGACAGCATGTAGCTGTGCTGCACTGTCTGTGCGTGAGGGTGAGCTCCAGCTTCTTGCCCGAAGTGCCACCTGTCTGATCTGAGACCCATTACCCATAGAGAAAAGCCGACCTAACTACAGGGAAACGTTTGGAAGAAGAGTTGGCTAAATATCCATCCACACACTATCTGAATTGCTGAACTCTTACATGCTGGGAATCTCCCCTCCAGGAAAATCCTAGGATTTAACAAAAAAAAGAGGTGAAGGTTGTGTTTTGATTTTAAAGAGGACAAGAGGGAAATGCAAATTGGACAAATCTTCCAGAAGAACATCAGATATATGATGACGCTCTTAAAGCCCTCTCGTGCATCTTAAATGTAGCTTGCAAGGTTAACAAAATCCACAGACGGCCACACTGGGAGTGCTGAATCGTTACATTTTACATAGTCCTTCGCACTATGAAACTTGGATGGTTCCCAATCTGGAAATAAAAATGTGTCTGATCAATAAAATGAAATGGCTTGAAGAAATCTGAGTTTAGTGCTCTGTAAGTCCTAATTGGCTTTGCAAGTATCAGAGGTGACCTTGCCCTTCGCAGCTGAGCTATTATAGCGGTGTGCAGGGTTATTGCAAGATGACAACAGCTCAAGTGGTGATCCTGGGGCTCTGGACAGCCCAAAAGACACTGACCAGAGGAGGAATCAACTGTGAGCAGGGCCAGCAAGAATGGCAAAATGTCCCAGCGGCACATGATGAGCTGAGGGTTTTGTGCCCTGCTTGGATTAAGAGGCTGTAACATCGACTCTCTACAACAGGTGCTGGCTAATACCTATTTGTAGCCCTACACTCCAGCTGCTTATTTTTTTCCAAAGACAAGAGATATAGACATATAAATCACTAACATGGGTGAGCTACTAAAAAGGCGAGTATTCATATTCAAACAACATGAGCTATTTAAATAAGGAAGTTAAACAAAATCCATCCCAACTGGTTTTCAACTCTCAGCCCCATGATCTAAAAATCAATTGATTTTACTTACAGAATGCTAAAACCTCCAGAGGAAACCCTCCTCTCTTCTTAGCAGAATGTGTGGACAGAATAAACTTCAGAGGTTTCACAGCACTAAGCCAACAGAGACAGCCCGGCAGCACCCAGGCATCTCCTTCCACAAGTGCTCTGGTCCCCTCTAGCACGTTGCCCTGCTCTTTCGTCAGTACCGCAATAAAGTAAGGGAAATCTGCAGAGTGAAGTGTATTGTGAGCCCTCACAGAGGGAACTGGAAACACAGTGGGCTTTAACTCGCTGCTCGCCTTCAAGAAGAGTGAGGTCGGAATGGGATTCCAGTAATGCCCAGAAGTATATGTTTTGAAAAGATATGTTTCAAATTGCTCTGCCACAAGATCAGCAGAAGCTCCCAGAAGGTTTCCCTTCCCTTGCCACGTGGATATGAGCTGATGAGAGAGGTTTGTCTCCCCGAGAACATGCCGCCCTGCCAGACTTCTGCTGCCATTGTTAAAAGTCTGCCTATTTCATTACCTGCGTTTGTAACCTGGCACTGAAAACTGCCTTTGAGCTAAAATGTGACATTTCTCCCTTGTAATGAGAAAATTGCAGCCTTGTCCACTTGAAAATTCTAATAATACAAATCCAAAATGAGCTTTGCATATTTAAACACTTTTAAATAAAACACTTGATGTTGGTGAGGAACAAACGGTGACAATTCAGGAGGGGAGCAGGAGAGAACAGTTTTGCTGGTTGCGCTCTCCAATGCTGGAGGAAAAGCAGTTGGGATGCCGAGTGCCAAGGGCCTGTCCCGGGGCCACAGGCAGCCCCATAGCCTGGGGGACATGATTAATTATCTTTTTTCCATCCGTATGAACTCCGTGTTTGAGCTACTGCTCTGAGTTATTGCTTTGCAGTGAGGGTGGGTGTGATGGGGTATCTGCCAACATCCATCCCAACACAGCCACCAGATCCCGCCATGGACTGATCCTGGGATTTCTAGAGCTGAAGGCACAAATCAAGGGCTAGATGGACCCATAAAAGTGTTGCATTTAGGGGCACCTAGTAGGACTTCCTAAAAAGCATGCAAAGATGGAGATTTCACTGCCACAGGCAGGTCTCCCCAGAGCCACTGCAAAGCTTGATCTACCTTGGGGACACCTCTTACTCCCAAGGCTGTGAAACCAGAGCCTTCAATCAAGTGATTTTCACTGGGCTTCTGCAACTCCTGCAGGAAGGCTATCAGTGCCAGCCTCATGGCTTTTATTCGATTTGACAACACAGTGACCATAGCTATGAGATTTGCTAAGCCTTGAGAGCACAGAATTGGCAGTAAAGGGATGGAGATGTGTGTGTGTGTTTGTGTCCATATATTCACTTTTCTATAGCTCTAGCAATAAAGCTGTTGACCTCCAATGGCAAAAATGGTAGCTAGTGACAAACAGGGGTGCCTGGGGTGATGTGCTTCTGTATAATCTTATGATGACATGTTAATAACTAATGTCATTTTCTTGTAATGGACTTATTACTTTATTGGGCTAAACATTAGAGAATACATGGCATTTCTTTATGTTTTTCACTTCTTATTAAACTCCTGGCTGCTTCAATGAGCCCTCTGTACACAGCTTGACTGGGGACTGGTGATCTGTAACTTTCTGCGGGATGATATTAACATATTGCAAGTCCTGTTCAACTCCAGCTGTAACTTTTCATGGGTAAAGATGGATGCCATCAGCAAAACCCAGGCACAGGCAAAATTTATCTCAATTTGTCCTGGATGGAAAAAGTAACTGAGGGTACCTTGCTGAAAGCGAAATATACTGCTTGAATGAATTTACAATAAGTAATAAAATACAGCAGGGAGAGACCATTTACTTTAGGGGAAGAAGGTAATATATGATGTCAGTAATTCACTTTAAAATGATGCTATTAAGCAAGTATAAAGGTGATTATCACCTTTTTCAGGCATTAAAGTTATATTTACAAGCCAGTTGGTGTGTGACATCTACCAATATAAAAAAGCCACTTTTAATTTCTTCCAGAAGAATCTATATGTGTTTTATGCCACTTCCAGGACTGGCAGATCTTGTAGCAATAGTGGGGGACGAAAGCAGGCCCACGGCTGTTATGGAGGCAAAGCCCAATATTCTCAGGACTGGGTTATAAACACTGGAAAATAAAATGTCTTACCTAATCCATGGAGGAACTGCTGAGGCCAGACCAGGAATTAAACCAGTTGTTCTAGCATTAGTCCCGATGCACAGACTCATCTTCATCCCAGTGTTGCAGAAACTGAGCAAGAAACACCATCACAGACGTTGCAAGCCAGTGCATCATATACAAACCCAGAATATTTTAGCATAGATTCAAAAGGGAATAATTTTACATAATGAGACATCCGTAGACGGTTCATAGACAGTGGCTTTTGAGACTTTGGGGTGGTTTTGGAGGAGCCACTTGGGTTGACTTTTGGCTCCTTGACTCAGAATCACAGTCCAGCTCCCTCTCCTCTCCATTTTCCCTGGAGGTGCCCAAACAGGCCACCCTGTTCTCCATATTTCTGCCATGGATTTCTGGCTGCTTTTTTTTTTTTTTTTTTTGAACATGTGCACTAGGAATTATACAGAATATTCTTGCACAACACCAGTAACACTTCCCCGTCACTACAGCGAACACATTACCTGCCGCAGCCAAATAAGCCAGCTCTGGACTCTTGTGATTTTGCCAGCTCTTCTGATACCCAGTACTGTCCATGGAGCTGCAGCTCCCAGAGGCAGTGATTACAGGGGGATCTCAGAGTCTTCTTTGCTTCCCTGAAAGCAAGCTCTGAAAGGCTCAGAATAAAGCCTGAATATGTGCATATTGAAGATTTAAATCCTAGAAGGAAAAAAAAAATAACACCAGCTATATTACTTTCTAAATCTCATGATTTGTAAGTCAATATCATGATTTCAGGGCACTGGGGCTTGGCGAGCAGTCTCAGAGCAGAATCCCCCCCACAAACCCCGGACAGGTTGATTTTCCAACTCGGGCTTGACTCTTCTGTCTCTGCACAAGCAAATGCTGATGCGTTTCAGTGACTGGGTGACTGTGGGATTACATTTTGCAGTAACGGCCCTCTAACACAACAATCCCTTAGTGCAGGAGGTTTACGACTGGCTGTGCTGGTGCTGCAGGAACAGTCTGTGGTCTCTGTCCGGACAGATGCAGAGTTCAGTGCCAGGAAAGTCACTGGAAAGAAAACAGGAACCTCTATCCCTGCGGATCCTTCAGGTTGTTCTGGCTCCATGGCTTAAGGTGCCTTATGGCATGAAGATGCCTTCAGGAATGAAATCCCTCAGAATGTAGATGAGCTGGAGGCAGTGCTCATCCCACTTACTATTTATCATTTTACTGCTCCAATCCATATGCATGCATTAGAAATAGCTCCTTCAAACAATCGCCAGGCTAATTAGAGTTCATTCTGAATGGGGTTTTCCAAGCCACAGCTGAATCGTGGCAGTGCAGCCAGCACACAGGAGGGACACACAGCACGTCTCCTGCTCCACCTCAGCTCTAGCTCTTCTGAATATATTACATTAGAGAGGGCTGAGCAGCACGACCTCTCCAACACAGCTCCATGCTTTGCTACAGTGCAGATCCACCCTAGCAACATCAAAATCAGCAATGTCACTGATAAAAAAACCAAATAGACAAAACCAGGCTGTGTCTCCTTGACACAGATGGCCAGTGGGGATGCACCATCCCAGCTCCACAGGGCCACTTGTCCCATGGGCAGCACCATGCCCAGTGCAGCTGCAGTGGGGTCAGATCACCTGGGGAAGGGGTTAGGAGTGGGAAAGGGGAGTTTTAACCAAAAATCCCCTGAATCCCTTGATGAAATGACAACTGGCTCGGTGTTTCCTGCATTTAAACCAGTAGCTCCTTTTCCCATCAAGAAGTTGGACCCTGGCTGTGCAGGACAGAGAGGACCTTTACTCCCCAGGCACAGCATTCCTCTTGATCACGGTTTCTGTAAGTACATTACAAACATTGCTTGTACAAACTGCCCCCATCAAAGCAGAGGCATCCTTATTAGATTATTTAGAGAAACCCATAATTACCAGGGTTTAATTTATTAATAAAACAGGCAATTTAAACACTATCTTTGGAGATAATGAAATTGTGCTAACTTTGAGAACAAGGAAGACATGAACACCATGGAAACTGTCACTGATAAAACCCATAATACCGCAGAGAGGTAGTTTGCCCGCCTGTTGAAAACACCCAGCACATTCACTCACTTAATATGGAAAGAGAACAAATATTACTTGGGCTGAATGTGATACTGACAGAGAACAAAAGGCCAGTTTGTGGGCTGCAATGGTGGTTTCCTCCCGTTGCACCAGCTCTATGCACGTCTGTGGCACTGACAGCCCAGAGTGCTGAGAGAGGCGAGGCAGGATGGGAATTCCAGCTATGTTGAAGGTAACTGCTCTCTCCAGGCAACCTCCAGAAGTACATTCACTTTCCCAGAGGCCTATTAAAAAAATAGTGGGAAAAGTGCCCTTTCTTCCAGTATAAGTCTGTTCACTAGCAATGATGCACACTGAGGTGCTGGGCCCTTTCTGCATAGCCTCGGGGACAGCCAGCACCCCATCTCTGCTCACCATAAAGAGTGTTTCTTTTCCAACACGTGATCAAACCCTCAGGGGCTGCCTTCGAGGGACCAGGCCAGCCTGGAGGAAACCCCTCTGTTCAGTGGCCCCGGGACCCAGCTGAGCCTTTGTCAGAGACAAATGCCAGCTGCCATCAGAGGGACGAGGAAGGTGTATTTAGCTTTAGGGGCCTTGCAGCAAGATGTCAAGGGATGCTGCAAGTCAGACCCCCAGCACTGGCACTGGGGCAGCCTCTCCTTGCAAGGCACAGGGAGATATACTGCCCTGTAACACATCCCGACACTTGGGGAAAGCAACATGAGAGATGAGGAAAGTCTTATTTTCTGGTGACAGAAATACTTCTGCCTCTTAGCTCAGGAGCAGAAATGCTGCCCTGCAATTATTCCTGATGCGGAGCACTAGACAGCAGATACGTGCAAACCAGGCTTCATGCCATTAGATACTTTAATGAGGAGGTCAGTGTATTTTGCATTGAGGGATTTGGGATTTGTACATTAACTGGAGTGGCATGTGTTAGAAGGACATGTGAATTAATGACATTATTTATAACCCGTCTCATTATCACACACAGCTTGATGCCTCAGACAGCCACTAATTCTCTTAACCAGTTTCTATTGCTGGAAATAAAACTGCTTTGCTTCAGCTGTGATCTCTTAGAAGAATGCTGTTGTTGTTATTGTTTGCTTTTTTAAAGTAAAAAGCTCTTTTCAAAGAAAGGCTCCATGATTGCGTGATGTAACTCCCCTGAGTCCAAGTCTCAGATATAAAAATATTCATGTTGAGTCTGATAAATGAACAATGAACAAATTACATGCTTGATTCCCCTGCTTTGCCTTCCTTTTGATCTCTAATATTAGATTGCTATAAGTGTTTTTCAGCTCCTTGTGCACATATTACCAATGCATGTGTTGCTATAGAAATGCAAAATTCAACATATTGTCCCTTAGATTTTAAAAGAAATGTGCCCCTCCTTTTACTTCTGTCCTATTCTTTGACACAAAAATAGGAAACCATCATCTGATAAATATTAAAGCTTCAGATATGATTCCAGTCTTTTCCCTTAAGAGGCTGTAGCATGGTACAGGCTTTTCTGACTCGTTCAGTTGAAAGAGGAAACTGAGGCCTGAATATTGTCATATAGAAAGTAAGTAAAAAGGCACTTTTTGAGCTATATATCTATAGCTATACAATTATAAGGGGCTTAAGGACTTAGAAACATAAGAAAAAGTTATAAGGAAACCTACCATTTTCTTAAACAGCCAAATCTATTCTTTGCCATTGGTGCTGCCAAAAGAAATCACTATTTGCAAGGCTGGCTGCCCCGGGGACATCATCTCTGACCTGTCTTCAGTTTCCTCCTCCCAGACCTGCACATGATGACTTTTTAGGCAAAGAATAGCAAGTGTCTGTACATATGCTGTGTGCTAATTAATACTCACCTACACACCAGGGGGGATTTTTGCTCCTCATGTATGATTCGAGCTGGGACTGGCAGCACTCGGAGGACCCAGAAAAAATGTCTCCTCCCCATGTCTCCTCCAGCCAGCCTCTCAGGGCTGTGCAGAGACGGGGCTTACACTTGAGACGGAGGCACAATTAGAGGAGAGACCGCGCTTCGGTGAAGAGCAGGGTTGAGGGTGGAGAAAGCTTCTGCTCAGCAGTGAGTGATGCTTTTTCTGCTCCTGAGAAAATAAACAAAGGGAACCAATTAGCTCTGAATATAAGTGAAAATAACGTGACTTATCAGGCACCAGAATTGTTTTAGTGATGGGAATGGAAATGAATTAATTGCGACTGACAATGAGAGACCGCGCTTCGGTGAAGAGCAGGGTTGAGGGTGGAGAAAGCTTCTGCTCAGCAGTGAGTGATGCTTTTTCTGCTCCTGAGAAAATAAACAAAGGGAACCAATTAGCTCTGAATATAAGTGAAAATAACGTGACTTATCAGGCACCAGAATTGTTTTAGTGATGGGAATGGAAATGAATTAATTGCGACTGACAATGATGCTAATAGTGATCCATTTCCAGAGGTGTGGAGGAGTGGAAAGGGCCATGAACACAGCACTCTCTACTCTCTTGTTTTTCGACGGGATGAAATTAGAGCTGCTTGCTCGATACAGCTGCTAAGGTGGAGCACAAAAGAAGACTGGGAGGACGGAGCCCAACACCACCCCATGACAGGGTGGTGCCAAGTCACCAGTGATGGGGCCTGGGCTCCCCCAGTCCCTCTCTGTTCCCTGGTCTGTCCAGAGCCTCCTACCTCATGGGTGGGGAAACCTTTTTTTTGGAAGGTATTTTCAGAAGCCTCTTCCGGAGGCTTCTACATTCAGGTGCTGTGCTTAATTATAGCCTCCATCAGCTGGCAAATCTACTGCTTTGCAGCTAATTCTCTATCCCTGCTGCGCCACTGGTAATCATCTCGGCCTAAAGCCCTGCCCCGAAACCAGTTCTGCTTGGTTACATCTCAGAAGCATCATTTCCTTTGCAAGAAACCTCTTTCAAGACTACTCAGGGGCTTATCAAGCAGAAGGATAATCATATTATACATTGGGAGGGGGTAGGAGTTGATTTACATCTCTTCTCTTGTCATGAGACTACCAGGATGGGGCATGGAGGAGGAGAAGGAGGATTTAACTGTGTGATGTCTTTAGGCTAAAATGTCACGGACAAAGAGAACCCCACTCAAAACTGGTCAAGGGATGGCCTTTTACTGGTCAAAGGATGGCATTTTGCAGGACTTTCAGAGAACTTTGCTCCCAGCGAGCTGTTCCAGACATCTTCCCCCGCAATGATCCATTGCTATGAGCTAATCTGTCATGTTAATTTAATGCGGCAGCATGTGAATAGATTGCACTTCACCCTTGCTAAAAACCCAAGTGTTTACTGGTGACTGTTTGCATGGAGGGAAGCCTTTTAGGCGCATTTATACCCCTCCTCCTCCCCATCCAGACTGGCCGGGCGGTTTTCTTGCAGAGGACTCACTGTGCCGTCGCGTGACTGTCTCCAGGACTGGGGCTGTAATAAGTATGTGAGGACACCACGGGTTTTGCTGCCTCTGACTGCAGAAGAGCTATTTGTGCTTTTCTCAGACCCGTGAGGCACAGCCTGATGCCCTTCGCAAGGTGGTTTATCTAATCTGACTGGAGCAAGTCAGAGTCCTGCTCTTACTCCTCGGCAGAGGAGAAACCTCTCCCTCCTGCCATATCGGGAGCCCAGCTGCACCGGCAAACCTGACTACCAGGTTGCAGAGTAGAATAATGTTGTCTCTGTATCTTCCTATGAGAAGCAGCATAATGTGTGTGCCTGTACCACCCCTGCTAACTCCTCTAAGGATACGGAGCAGGCCTTACACTACAGTCATTAGAAACTGCCTTCTGCACAGAGCTACACCAATATTTCAGAAGTATTACCGCTCTTGAATTAGCTGAGTCACAACTTCTTCCACCCAGATAGAATCATAGAAAGGCCTGGGTTGGAAGGGACCCCAAGGATCACAGAGTTCCAACCCCCCTGCCACAGGCAGGGCCACCAACCTCCAGGCCTGGACCTACACGAGGTTGCCCAGGGCCCCGTCCAACCTGGCCTTGAACACCTCCAGGCATGGGGCATCCACCACCTCTCTGGGCAGCCTGTTCCAGCACCTCACCACCCTCTCTGTAAAAAACTTCCCCCTAATATCCAATTTAAACCTTCCGTCCTTCAGCTTTAGTCCATTCCCCCTTGTCCTGCCATTTTCTACCCTTTTAAAAAGTTGGTTCCCCTCCTGTTTGTACGCTCCCTTCAGGTACTGGAAGGCTGCAATGAGGTCCCCCCGCAGCCTTCTCTTCTCTAGGCTGAACAAGCCCAGCAATGCATGTCCAACATTTGAATCTCCTTTTATCCTTTTTTTTTTTTTTTTTTTTTCCCACCTCCACCAAAGCCCATTACCCAGTTTGATGACTTTCTCTCCTTGGGTTTTCTCTGCAGTGCAGTTTCCTGCTAAACACACACTGAAGAGGTCAGTTCTGTCTATATAGTTTGAAGTCTCCAAAAGACAAACTTCTCACCCTTTTTGAAGCAGCAATTCCCAATAGAGACACTAATTGGCATGCTGCTATCTCCAAGAGAGCAGAGATAAACTTAAGGAGAGCAGTAATGTTACATGACATAAAGGACAGGGTTGTTAACAATAATTAAAGTACCAGGAAATACATAACAATATATGTAATATTCTGACTTTGGTGTACTAGCCAGGTAAAGCAAAGTTAACCTTGAAGGCAAAAACTCTCACATTTTCCTCCAAATCAGGGGTCAAAATTCTGTTGTTGCAAGTAAACGCAAAGCCACAGAAACTGGAACTGCACTTATATTTGTCACCTGGATCTAATTTACCTTGATTTATCTGCTCTGACCCCCAACTCCCCCCAAAAAGTAAAGGTGAAATCTCATCCCAAAGACTGTCCCCAAGCAAGTGCTGGGGGCTGGAAAGCTGCACTTCTGCCCTGAGCTTTGTAAAATACTTGGAGATATTGTTTTGAAAATGAAGCTTTAGAGCCAAGCTTGTCCATCCTGGGCACTGGACCTGCTCCAGGCACACGCCACAACCCTGCTGCTGAACTTGGGGCCTGGAGGGATTTCCCTTGGCTCTGGGCAGCCCCAAAATAGGAGGGGATGAAAACTCGCCCTCCAGGCACTGCCAGGTTACACCTACCCAGCACAACACTGGGCTGGGAGGTATCCACCACCCACAAAGAAGATGCCGTAATCAAAAATCCGTCACCCCAAGGAAATCCAGCACCGAGAGGGGAACAGACCCTCTCAGCGACTGCCTGGGTGCAAAGGAGCATCAGGAAAACATTCTCCCTTCTGTTACAGCTCTTGTTTCTCCTTAGCGTTGTTTCTGTCTAAAGGAGCTTTTGCCATGCCATATCGCTATGCCTAAATATGTTGTTCTAAATGCAAACAGGGAAAACCAGAAGAGAGTGAAATACCCACTTGGGTGGATATTTTCAGAGATTCAGAAATAGCCGAGCCGGAGGGGAGTGCTGTGATTATCCCTCCCGACACCGTGCCTCGGCTGGCCGCAGCGCCGCCCCGTATTAATTCCTGCCACGGGTCTGATCGCTGTGGGAACCAGAGCATAGATTTCAGAGAGAAAAAAATGGTCGTGTTTGGGAAAATTTCCTGTAATAACGACTTGACCACAACTCTTCTTCAAATTGTTCTCTGAGTTAATTTTCCTCACTCCAGAAAAGCACTGCTTTTTTTTTTTTTTTTTCCTGTTTGAACTAGCTCTGGTTTCCACTGAATCTTGTTATACTCAGTCTACTATATTGCAACACCCGCCATGACCAAATTACCCTCCATCATGAAGGCAAGTAAAGACAGTCCTGGCAGCATAGTCCAGCCAGAATTAATTGTATCCAAGCAAATCATTCATTTTCAGTTCTTAGGAACATATCTTTCCTCTTTCCCCATCAGAAGAAGCTCAAATACAGATTTCTCCTTGCCAAATGCAACAGTTTTTGAGTTAGGAGATTGTCATCTATAATTACAAAATATTTCAAGGATGTTTTAGCACTGACAGCCTGAGACCTGTGTGTCAGTCAGACTGAAGTCCCTTATGATTGCTCAGTTTTCCTCCCCACAGGTTACAGGACAGTGCACGAGGAGCCCATCACCCTGCTCTTCTGTGGGACATGGTGGCCTGCAGCAGCGGTCAGGGGCCAGTTTCTCAGCCATCTCCCAGCACGCGTGGCCCCAAACAGCCACTGTCATTTGCTTCTGCACTGTCAGATGATATCTTCCCATCCCTGGCAAGACCTGCCTGCTCATCCTTGCTGTTTTCAGAATAAACAGATTATAGCCTAAGAGGTTAATCACATGCAACAGTGACATCTTTACCTTGATCTATACTATCTTAAGCTTTGTGCACTTATAACAGTGAAGGCATCACCTGAAGTCTGGAAAAATATTCTGTATTAATTGTGATAGAAAAATTAGGAATGTATTTCTACAGATTCAGTGAGATGCTTATGAAAACACTTTCAAACCATCCCTGAGATACTTGGTATCTAGTTTTCATTAAGAGTATATCCTAAAATTTGAGTAACAAAAATTTTTCTAGAATTTTTAGTAAAATGTATCGTGAACATTACCGGGTGTTTCATCAGTCTTAAGGCTTAATTCTTCCTGAGAGATTACTGAGTG
>KL276483.1:42227-53964 GCA_000699545.1 Podiceps cristatus | reverse complement strand
TAGATCTTCTGGCTAATAAGCAAAAAGACAGACAGTCTGAAAATCCAGTTTCCTTACCTGAAACATTTCTTGCCACCCAAGAAAGAATACTCAATCTAAAGTCCTCCTTAATTCTTTACTTTTAAACAATAACAATTAAGAAAGTACTGCATTCTTAAATGCCCTGAAGATCATCTTTTGAGGTACAAAATTTCTAGGTAACATCTGACTCTGAGGCAGAATGCTAATGAACTACATTGTCCTACACTGCAATTTTGTTTCAAAATAATCAGTACTTTTATAGAGGGCAACAGCTCTCCTAAATAACCAAATCAAGCCAAAAATAATGCTGACACAATAATAACTGAATTAGAAGTGTCTCTAAGATGAAGTGAAACTTCTCATGACTCTGAAAATCACCCTTTCTTCCCAACATACTCCTGCTTTCACAATTTAAGAATGGTTACTCTCCGAAGGAGGGAAGGAATAGGACTCTTGAGGTCTGTGGTTAATCTCTAATGGCATGAACAGCATACAGCAGTCTACTTGATTGATGAGTAACCAAAAAAGAAAAAAATGCCTCCCCAAATCACTGGTTGCCTGCACGAGCTCTGCAGCATGGTGACATCCAGGGCTCCAAAATGATGGATTTACCTTTTAGTAAAACAAAATTCCAGATAAAAATATATTTCGCTTAGTCTCCCACAAGAAATGGCTTTGGTTAGCTCAGCATGTAAAGTTTCTTTCAATCCTTACATGATTTTATCAGCTGATGTACAAAATGCATCTCCATTAAAAAAAAATAATCACAAAAGTGTGATTTTCAGCTCTCCCTTTACTATAATAAATGCATATAAGCTAAGTTGTACTTCACCCCTCCTAATACGTTGTAGAAAAAAGCCATATATGATTCTGCTTTGAAAAGCAAAACACGAGGAAAGGAAGTGCCCTTTCAAAAAAAAAAAAAAAGAAAGAATAAAAAAATCAGCTTGATATAAATGACTACTCACGAAGAGGGAAGAAACGTGGGTCTTTTTGAAGAAAAGTATGTCAATACTGGTTAATAGCTCCCTTAGAAATTACAGTAACAGTAAGCATTAATATTTGGACTTTAACCCCTCAAATCACACGGAAACTTGGCGTAGAGAGAAAACATCCGACCCATTACTGAAATGCCGCCAGCCTCAGGTGGAACAAGCACAGCAGCTGTTTGTCGCTCACAGAAACACTAGGCAGTCATTTAGGCCAAGAAGCAACACCACTTCATCCAGCTGAAACTATACCTGGACTTTTTTCTTTATTTTGGAAGCCAAATGCAGCTTGATGGACTGAAACGTACTGCCTGGATACTCAAACAGCACTAAGGAAAAGCAAAGCGGGGCTCATTTCAGGGTGATCCATCGGGATCACTAAAGGAAACCCGAAGTCTGGGAGCGTTCAGAGGAGCTGGGTAGAGGGGAAATGACCAGACTCCTTGAGACTGGAAAATTATGAATGGCCTGAATTTGAACACGAGTAACTCCTTCCCTGTGACTGAATGTTAAATAAAAAACCCAGCAGAAAGAGCCTTTCTGCTAGGGGCTTATTTCAAAGGCAACAGATAAACGTAGCCCAGCACTGGCTCCAATTATGGCTACCAGTCCTATCTTAGCCTAGTTTACTTTGGGGATTTCACAGTTGGCAGCCTTTCATCTAGAAGTAGCCTGGTTTGAATAAGCAAAGAAACTTGAATGAGTACTTAACCTTCCTGCACTCCACTGCACTTCCCAGCAGAGAAGAACAGCACCTCCAAGCTTAAGGGAAAAAGGGAAAACAATGGAAAACATATACTCTCTCCAGGGATTAAAGCCGGCAAGTTTTACCGTAGCACTTCAAGTCTTGCTGCTACACAACCACAGCTTTTAAAATCACAATTAGAATTTTAAACCCAAGCTTCAAGATCAAAAGGGCCAGACTGGAAAATACTGCATAGAAATTGACAGGCTCTAGGATGTGTAACACCTAAAAGAGTTCTGGTTTTTATTTATATTATTATTCTTTTTAAAAAATTTATTCCCCATTTCCGTCTCATTCTTCTTCCTTTTGACATTTTAATGCACCATGTCCATTACTATATTTCCTCACCAGTACCTTCTAGTCCATCAGCAGTGCTGCATTACCCTGCTGTTGGAGAAAATAATACGGAAAAAGTGCTTTGCTGGCACCAGCGACATGGAATATGAATTATACATACGCAGCAGGAGAGAAATGCTGATGGAAGGTTAGTCTGCCCGTATGTGCGCAAGCGTGCACGGGCACGTATACACACACAGGCTAAAAAGAAGACATGTAGACTCATTTACGCTAATTGTAACTGTTTCTCCGTGTTTCTCTGTACAACATAAATTCTCTAATATCAAGTGCAGCTTTTATAGATCAGTTTTAAGACTGAATGAAAACTTACCTTAATTCTCCTGACCTCGCCACGATGAGGCTGTAGTATCTAACCAGCTGCTAAGCAGTTTAGAACCAGAACCACACTCTAGAGTGCCTAAAAGTATGTCGAAGCAATGCAACGCCACACATTACTATAGAGACTGAACACCATTTCTCAGGTGGAACGAGGAGCAGCGGATGATAATGTAAATATCCACCTGAATCCAGCAACTCAATGACCAGGATTTAAAATGACCAGAGGCTGCAAATAGCTAAGTTAGATCCCAATTCCTCAGTTTAATAAACTGCTATGTCTAAATCATCTTCTCTAAAATCAATTACACTGAATTCCAAATTCATTCAATCTATAAAAAAAAATGCTTTAATTTACAAAATTGCAACATGCAATCCCAAGAATCTTAAGGTACAGTAGTACACTGAGGTCAAAGAAACTGCCTTCAAAGCCAGGATTGCTCCTCATGTAGGCACATCAAAACTCATTTGATAGTAGTTAGTTCAGGTATTGTTAACTGTAGCTGCATCAGCAAGAGGTTCATTTCAGCATCCAGCTGGATGTGTATTTTAAGTATTGAATTACATCTTCCTAAGGCTGCACTGCTGTTAGTATGTAAGCCAGCTAGTTCACAATCACATTTTTACCTTTCCACATTCTACAGTCACACTTTCAACTGCTAAGAAGACATGCTTGGAATGACACTCACTGCTAGCACAAAATGTGTTGAAAATGATGACGACAAGCATCTAGCTCCAAAAACATTTGTTGACTTCAGGTGTCAACTTAATAACCAATTTTCAAAAGTGTGTACTGGTCACTTAATGTAGGAAACCAAAGCTCACAGACAGTGAACACATAGTCCTCAGAAGTTTCAAGTTGGGAGGAACTCAGTTCAACAGGGAAATTGCTATTTCATATGCTTACAATTGTTTGCTTTTACTGAAGGTTTACTGTGTTGCAGGTCTGTACATGTATAAATACTTACCTATCACTATAAATATATGTGTTGTCGTAAATACTACAGTGTGATAAAAGTCTTCATATTTTGGAGCCACCTGGACCTCAGAGACCTCCACTAAGTTCTAACCTCCAGCAGCAGGACCAGCCCTTCTGGGGTCTCGGCCAACACCAACTTAAGTTATGAAAAGTCTTTCCTTGGAGTTCAGTGGATATATTAGGTCTTCTACATACCATCCTTACTAGTCAGTGGGTGTGCTGAGACCAAGATGCATATGAAAAGGAAAACACTGTTTGGCAGTTCCTTCACACTATCTTCCTGAAAATAAGGGGAATTACTGTACAGGGTATTAGATTGTTATTTAGCATTGCCTGTTGTAAACTGTTATCCAGATCAAGCTTAAACATCTGGGCAGTGTGAAACCACAGATACTGCCAGTTCAATTAAGAGGTCCTATAAACACCTTTCTTTTCTTTAGCCTGACACGCCAGATATCATTTGGGAAACACTGGCCTGTGTGCACAAGACAGACTAGCACCTCATAAGTATTTCAGTTTACAGAGAAGGTATTATGTAGCTGTAGAAATTATTCTAAGCTTAACATAGAGCAGGCCTCAAGGTGAGGTCAAAGGCTAATTCAAATGGTGTAAACCTAGTATCTTCAACAGCCACCACTTTTATTTAGATGATTTTATCTTCTCTAATTAAAAGGGTGGTGGTCTGCACTGAGGATGATACCTAAGTATAACTGGCTGACACTCAGATCTTGATCATCCAGCCCTGGTTAACATTGATTTTCTGCCCCAGTGGAAGTGATTTTATTCTGTTGCATGCCATTTATATTAATTTTACAGAGCTGCTTAGTGTGGCTTGGCAAGGTAGAAGCAAACCAGCTTTCTATGTCTAAATGAGACTTCTGAGCTGGTAAAGGATAGATCCTGTGGATTAACAGCTGAAGACAAATTTCTCTCCCCTATTGATATTTGGTTACTGATTCAACAAGTTGACCTTGAAGGGGATCACAACCAACTTGTACACAAGTACTGCTGTGTAACCATGACTCTGACACAGCCATTTCATTTTCTTCTTAATTCCACACAGAGGTGTGTTTTATAGGAATAAAAATCCACCCATTTTTGAACCCCACAGATGAATCTTATAAACTCAAGCCATTCAAAGAAAAAGGCTGGACACTATTCATGCACTTTGGCATGTAACAGTGGATGACTTTCCAGTTAGACAAAATAGTATGGTGCAAGTGCTCTCCCATGTCACTATTATTTGCTTTTTGAACAGAACAGGTAGACTTGTGTTCTGATTTTTTGTTTCGCTTTGTACTTTTTCATAACGCACATATATGAATGATGTTATTAAGGAAAAAAACCAACCAAACAAAAGCAGCTACAGAAAAATGGTAACTAACACTTGTTAATAACCATGAAGGTAGCAGTAATTTGGGTATTACAGATTTCCTACAGAGGTAACAACTGAAATAACATGATGGCAGGAAAGTCCACGAAGCTTGAGTCTCAGGTGAAGCTGGACTTGGTTGTGAGGGAGCAACAGGCTGGGAGCCAGTGTAGATACTTTCTCCCAGTGCTGTAATTTATGATATGGTTGCAGAAATCACAGTGTGAAGGACTCCGGTGAGAAAACGGTAGCTGAATTTCAGGTGAATGTTTTGCACTGGATACTTAGTGCTCCTAAAAATTGTTCTAGTGACTAATTGGAATTTTTCACGCACATGCACGCTCAATTACAACATAACAAAACTTACTTGAAAATCCCATTAAGAAACCCTGTCATCACTCCTGCAGTACACCACCTCTCAGAAAGGGATCATACTTTGGGGGTTGCAGCTCACTGCCCAAGCAGCAATGACAATACCCCCACTGAGTCAAGAAAACAGAGTTGCACAGCACTGCTGAGAGACAAGAACACCAACAATGAGAGGAGAAAGACAATGCCTGAGTCAAGGGGAGGAGGGATCTCACTCCTTCTCAATGATGAGGTTCTTCATTTCCCTCTCAGGCACAAGGAGACAGGACCATGCCAAAAGCCATGCAGGTGTGTGAGTGAGTGACATGCAGATTTGCATTGTAATGTCACCGTGGCATCAGTAAAAAGAAAACAAAAACCTAAAATCCCTTCTAGGATGTGAGTATTTGTGTATCTTCCACATGATTTTTATATTCCTTCAGCTGCCAGACGGCATGTTCGTAAACATGAAAAAATATTGCCAGGGTTCCACAGCAAGTCCCCTTTACACTACTACCTACCCATACTCATCAGGCTGGTGCATTAAGGGAGCCTGAGCATTGCCGTAGTTGGGGTGCTGTGAAGAAAACATGGGGCGTCTGCCAGCCCCAAACTGTCTGGGATAAGCAGGCGACCTAATGTGTGGTGGCCTAAAGCAGAACAAAAGAACAGCCTCTTTGGATTTGCTCTGTATCACAAATACAAATCCCTGACAAGTACATTCCTTCCATACGTGTGTATGGAGGACTTGCAGGAATAGCCAGAAGCCATTACGCTTTCTCCCCTACAATTGAGATCAAAGAGGAAAACGGTGTGCTTGCAACCCACTGGCATCACAGGGGTGTGACAGGTTTCACTCAATTTGCAATTTATAAATAGCCCTTTTGCCAGTATTTGCAATAGAGATTCAATGACTGCTCAGCCCTTCCACAGGCGCTGGATCAACTGGAATGGGCAGTAGGTGATTGAAAGGCTCTGAAATGGTGCAGTTTTGCCCAAGCAAAGCTAGAAACCAAAAGCAGTTTTACAAAACTGACTTGGAAGGTGTGAGATAGGAGTGGTAATCATTTAACCTAGTTTTTGATCAACCACCACATACTATGCCCAAAGTGCAAGCTGAATCACAACCAAATACTTTCCACTTAACACAAAGTCTTTTCTTGCTGTAAAGACCAACAAACGTGAGCTTTTCCTTTCATTATATGACTATAAAGAAAGTGTTTCTGCAGCTGCAGCGATGGCCTATTTATTCCTTCGTGCCTGACCTATCAGCTTATAGCCTAAACCAGACAGACAGAAGCAGACTTCTGTAAATCCTACCAGACAGGTCTGTTAATACAACCAACACAAGCAAGAGACTTCTGGTTCAGGTATCTATTTTAAGGGTGTGTGGTTCTATTTTACTGAACAAGAACATGAAGTACACTGTATTTACTGTTACTGTTTTAAAAGTTTGCTATTGCTTATCACTAGAAGCCACTTGCCTTCCAAACTCGCAAAACAAGAAAGCAACAGATTCAGGGACGCATTACCTTCCTACTCCTGGTTTTACATTGTGTCTTGAAATCAGCACAACTCTACTGTCCATGAACACTAGTCTTGAGTGATAAACACCTGTATATGTGCACCTCTCTACGCATATGCATAAATAAATGCAAGATGCTTAATACACACATACACATATAAACATGCTCACCAGAACAGTGCAACCAGCTTTGTGCAATTCTGAAATGCAATGGAACTTCTTGTAACAGAAAAAGATAATAAACACACCAGGAGTTATTTGAGTCCAGGGAAATGTGGAAATTACTTCATCTGAAAAATTTCCCAGAAAGTATGATTTCACTGAAAGTATTCACGCATCTTACAAATAACTATGGACAGGAAAGTGCCTTTGCCAAAATCCAAGCACAAACGGCAACAGGCAGTTATGCTGCCTGAAGGGGAGACAAGACGACAGATGATGGTTCCAACCTCTACAATCCAGTTTGCAGGTTCTCTCTTACAGCTGCTTAAGTAGCAGTTACCAACCCCAGATAAATACTGATTGCTTTTATGCCTCCTTCTGCCTTTCCCCTCCAGATGCTCCCCTCAGCCTGCCCTCTTGGTCCCCTTGGCATGCCTGACTCGGAACAAGAACACCCCGTAGAAGAGAACTGCCATCAGCACTGCGGCTCACAACGTGGGCAGGAAATGCCAAGAGCTGACGGGCAGCTTCATAAGCTTCCTTACTCTCTGGCAGGGACAAACCACCAAGGACATGTTGGCCCTCTCTCTATTGGAGATAAAAAATATATATCCAGCTAATCAATTTTAAGTTGCAGCGAGTTTGTTTTCAACTCCTAATGTCACTGCAACCCTGTGGGTTTTCCTAAAGTGCCAAGAACCAAACTGGATGTGGCCATCATAGCCATTGTCACAGCTGCTTTTTGAGAGGGCAAGTCGAAAACACACATTGGCATGCTTTCCCCTTACGCTTAAAGATAAGTATTTTTCCCACATGCCATTTCCTCACAGAGAGGAGGGCACAGATAGAACATGTGTAAATGCATATGCATACACTTACACAGTGCCATTACTTCAGAAATAACAAGAAAAACATTCCTACTCATTCAAACTCCTTTCACCTGGACGCATACCTGCTCTGAGCGGAGTTTGCAGCAGCCTGCATCACTGCAGCAGCAGCCTCCTGTGCCTTACGGTTGACAGTTGGCATGGGTGGGCCCATCCCGGGGCCTCCCTGCTGAGACATGCCAGGAGAATTGGGGGTCATACTGCTCATGTTTCCAGGAAATGGTCTGCTCTGCATCCCAGCTGCTGGCATCCGTCCCAGGGGCATGGTACCACAAGGCTGGCTTGGCCCCTGTCCATGCATCTGACTGTTGGCATTTATACCCATGCCGGGTCCTGGGCCACTGTAACTTGTGTTGGGCACGCCGCTGTACGTCGGTGGTCTGGAGTAGTTTCCTGAACAAAATGATAAAGAGCACAGAGAAAAATATGAAACTTTTGAGCAAGTATTTCTATTTAGGAAGATAGCAGCTGTAGAATTTAACGCACGTGAACTGAAGTGAACTACGCTGGCCTCAAAGTGAGAGCAACTTTTTCACCATGAGGACAGACAAGCAGTGGAACAAACTGCCCAAGGAGGTTGTACAGACTCCCTCCTTGGGGGTTTTCAAGGCCCAGTTGGATAAAGCCACAAGTAACCTGCTCTGATCTTACATGTGACCCTGATTTGAACCCAAGGTCAGCCCAGAACAACTGAGCACCCTTGCAACCTGAATGTTCCCAAGAACCCTATTTTCTTGCACCCTCAAACATTTTATGCCTAATATATGCCAGGGGATAACAGCAAATACAGAAAAGCAGAGCCTCCAGAGGGTTAACAAGACAGGACACAGTACAAAACTGCCTTATGCAGTAAAGAGATACGTGGCATGTAAGAAACACATTACATAAGGTCAAGGGAGAATCTTATTTTTGTAATTTCATGTTCTCATTCTTCATCTTTCTGCAATTTCAGCAACAGCCTATTCTCACTGGCTTCTTGCTCCTAAGCGTTCTGCCCATTTGTCTCAGAGATGCTTTGGCGGGGACAGGTGAGGACTGCTGCCGGGCCTTGAGAAATGTTCCTGCTCCCAAGTTCCAACTTTGGCTATACCAGCAGAAGGGGTGGTAGCTTGCAGCGCACCTCCTCTGGGAAAAGTAGAATTACAAGAGTAATCAGCAATAGTACAAAGACGCTAATATAAAGGGGTGCCTTATGAAGGATGGCATGAACACCTGGGTGACCCCAATCTATGTTGTCACTGGAGCAAACTGCTCTGCTTGCAGCAGCTTAATTCATTTGAATGTGGATTTTTCTATCATGTTGCAAGATCAAGAAAAAGTGAGCGTACAGCATTCAGTGTTAAGGAAACAAACCCAAGCAGCATGAGGAAAAAAAAAAAAAAAAAAAGGTAAAGATACGATAGGAAAGTATTTTAGGAAATGGATCACATTACACTACTTCAGTCATCAGTTTTGACTTGTCTGTATTTCCATCTCATCCAGATTAGTGGAAACACGACCCATTCCCTCCCTGTGGGATGCCACAGAGCAGAGTTTCCTGACTGCTCTCAGATATTCCCACGCTTGTTCAAAGGCAGCAGCCCTTGGACTCTTCCTCTGAACGTGGAGATCAGCCACGTCTCTCCTCAGGCCTCAGCTACCAGGCAGAGGATTTGGTGGCGTGCAACTCCTGTTTGTATTTAAAATAAATATATTCATCCATCATTTGAATGCACACATAATTAATTCATATGCTCCTGCTGCTGTGCTTTGGCTAATCCTCCCCTCCTCCCCACCCGGTAACTGACTTGCTCTGCTACAAGTTCTTCTCAGCAAGAGTGCGAGACCTACGCTTCCCAAGGAAATGGAGCAACAATTCTCTTGTTTTAGATACCAAGCTTCTGCCTGGGGGTCTTCACAGAAGGATCCCCAATATGGGGTTTAACAGAGATGAAAGGCTCCAGACTCAGCTTTATGCTGACTTCAGGCTGCCCTGTCACTTCTCCTCCTCCTCCAGGCTCAGCTGCTGGCAGCTGACTACTTTCCGTTCAGCGAGCCATCGCCCCTAGCCAGAGTTTTGGTTGCCGAGACCTACTCAAGACACACTTCTGATCCAACATATGTGACCACAAGCTGAAGGGTTCACAAGTTTCATACTGCTCTGCTTAGTGTTAAAGGTGTAACACACAACTTGAATGTTGCTCTGGTTTTCCACTTGCTTTGTGCAAGAAAAATGTAATGCAGCAAGACGGTGTGTATGTGCTCTCAACGATGACTCACAGCCAGTTAACACATTTTATGTACATGCTATTAGTAACACTGCTTCCCAAAGGGAAGCAAATTCCCTCCCTAGACTAGCAGACCTGATATCCATAATCACTGGGAGCTACTGTCAGTCCAATTTACATAAAGCCAATTTGTTTTGTCAGTTAGGGTCTAAGAAGTACGGTTAAGCAGCATGCTTGGAGGAGCAAACACCAGTGCTAAATAGTATTTCTGTTTTGATGCTATTTTGAATTAGGAAAAAAAAATATCTCTTCTTTTGTGCTTTGGCTTCTCCAGCATAAGCACAACACAGAAAAAACAGTGGAATCTTCTCCATAAAAATATGTGGCTCAGTTAAAATAGCTCCTAATCATTCATCTCCAGGGATACATGTCCAAGAGCACAGGGAAGTGGTGTCTTTTCAGTAATGAAAACAAGTTTCAGTGTTTTTTCCATGTTTTTTTTTTTTCTTTTTCCCAAAGCATTTCCTTAATACTTCAAGTACTAGCTATTCTTATACCTTTCCCAGATCACAAAAAAAGGGCAAAATAAAAGCCAAACAAAATGCAAGAGGAATTGCCAGGAATGAGGAGTGCAATCTTATTTCCATGTTTCTCTAATAGATTAGTAATTTGTTGGCAGTGGCTTTGACAGAAAACAGATGGATGCAGCATTAAACACAATGAATGCAGCAGATGCTAGGCCAGCCCACATCAGCTGGACGTGTCAGGCAGCCAAGTCCAAGATCCCACACTTTTCAAGTGGGTACAAGCCTGGCAACAGTGGCTGCACAATACTACTGAACAACTCCTCCCCTTCATTTCCAAGGGGTTTTTGATTCCAACTCCCCCTCGGCAAAGTAGAATTGTACTCAGAGAGACGACATCTCAAATGCATGAGAAAAACCAAAGCAGCAACTGGAATCAGGAAGAAAAAAAAAAAGTGTAATGAAGATAAAATACAAAAAAGCTTACTAACAATCTGCCAAAGACAGATGTTCATACTTACTGCTGAAACTCTGGTCCACTTTGTCCAGGTTTGCTGAACAAAGTGCTCTGATATCTTGCCATTTCTAGGCAAGCTGAAAAGAGGGAAATTTGAGAACTACCTGTTAGTTTTGCTCTCTGCTTTAGAGACATAGGTCAGATTCACAATATTAAAAATAGTATCTTAAAATAATTTTAGATTTTTTTACACGTGCACTTAACCATCCGTTTTTTCTTGTACAGACGATTTAAATGTATTGTTCTGAATCTCTCTGCAACTATTTTACTTATAGGACTTCAGTAGATATAGCTGATATTTAAGTTTTAAGATGCTACCATTTTAATTAAAATCAAGGACTTATTTCAGTGGGAGCTAGATAGCAAAGTGCTTTTGTGAAATGAGTCCAACATTAAAGGTTACAAAGCACAAATACTCAATTCATATTACTTTACCACGAACAAAGAGAGGTTTAACTTACTGTGAAGTTCTGGGGTTGTGGTTCAAACATATTCAGAAGTGTTTTCTCTCTTTGTTATAGCCAAACAGAATGGTTTTACTGCTGAATTGAGTAGGAATAAGTTAGGGAGACGGGATGCATTTCTGACACGTTTTACTGATCCACAGAAGTTTTTCTCTGCCCCAGTCTTAAAAGACCCAACTGACTACAGCATCTGACTGCTCTCCAGAGTGCATTTAAGGGACATTTTGCCGTGGCAGCAGTTTGATGCTCGGGTCATAGACCAGAGCTTCATTAGCCCTCAAGCTAGATGTTGTCCAAATACAAACCAAAGAGATTGCTTCCCCCC
>KL276483.1:13976-42196 GCA_000699545.1 Podiceps cristatus | reverse complement strand
CCCCCAGTAACAACTTCCATTCTTGCTCTGCCTTTTTTTTTTTTTTTTTTTTATTCTTGGGGACAGGAAAATGCTGAGATTTAATACAAAAGTAAAACTAATGTTCTGTACTGCATGCTCCTGTGCTGTATCACAGACACATAGAAGTGTGGAGCCAAAGCCATTTTTTATTTTTGTAGGAAATGGTTTCATAGGATTGGACTAGGTCCCCAGTAGAGAATTGCTTCCTGGGAAAATATATTCTTCTCATATTATAGATCTAAGTGTCATGTAAACACACATGAAAACCAAATAAATCAAGCATATGCATGAAACGGATTGTTCTGCTCTCATGAACTGGGGGGGGCTAATTCCTCCATCCCAAACTTACTGGTGTAGTCTTTACTATGGTGAGCAATCCCACTGCAGAGAAAGGACAGTAGCCTTGAGCAGCGGTTTTCAGGACAGCACATAGTGACGTCTAGCATTCAAACTAAAAGCTTAATATCACAGAATGCTTTGACACATATATAAAAAGACAAGTAGTCCTGTCAAACTCAGCCTATGCTTAACAATATTCTGGAGGAAGGCCTATGTGAACAAAACAGGAAAGCAAATAAAATCCTTGAGAATTATTTCAGTTTAATAATTTAAGAACTTGGTTGCAACCCAGGCAATTTTTAATATATTTGTTATTTTGGCAATAAAAGGCAAATGGGGTAACATTATTATGTATTCATCATTTCTGGCATATAATTGTGCTTTGTAAGAGGGTAGATTAAGAGATGCAATAACAGATTACTTTCATTAAAAATGAAAAATGCTATAAAAAACTTAAATTCAGGTAAATACATGACTTCGAAATATCACCATCTTCATCCCCAAATTTTATTAATGGTCACATTAGGCTGGTGAAAGCATAGCATTCTTCTGCTCTATTTGTTACTTGTAGAGCTGAAAGTCTGCAGGGCCCTAATTTTATGACGACCAGTGCACAGGATCACCGGTACTCTCCCAGAGCTGGCAGAAGAACACGCTTTTCATCCATCACACTATTCACCAGACCCTTGTGAAATGGCCTGTTAATGACAATGATGCTCATTTTCTTCCTGCCCCTCAAGTTCACTTTTTAATAGCCGTTTCTTCCTGACCGCGACCCATAAAATCATTACATAGGCACTTTCATCTACAGAGGGAGGAAAAGAACTGCTGAACTCAAGCAAAAAAGAAAGTAGTATTCGGCGTGTTACTTAAATGCATTGATTTAGTACAAAAACCTTTCCATTCAATCAGTGTGGATGGCTAATGTTTTACTGCACTTGACACCCACTATTCCCATGGTTCGGAATCTCAGCAGCAGCAGTACAGCTGGAAGTCAGGATAGCACATCATAAATCCACTGGATTTTTACCATTTAAGCTAGTTGCTCACTGTGCAGATAAAAATAAGCACTTGGACAGCATTTTATGGCCACAAAATGCTTTCCAAATAAAAGGAAAGCACCAGTCAACTGGAGTTAGGTAATTAATCTTCACACATGGCTATAAGGTATTACTAGCCCCATTTTACAGCTAAGCAAGGTGAAGCAGAGAAATGAATCTACTTGCTGAAGTTGAAAGATGGTGTAAAAGGCAAAGCCAAAATTAGAAACTGGGCATTCTTGGCTTGTAGCCCTGTGCTCAGAACACTACAACAAATGCGACCCAGAGATGAAACAGAAAGGAACACTGCGCAGGGCAGCGAGGCTGCCTGCAAACAAACATCAGAACTAGTTCTCAGAAACTCCAGACGAAAATAACCATCCTTCCTAGCATGGGCAAGCCACCGAGCCCTTACAGAATTTCCCATTGCTGGCTCCAGTCCTTCTTGAGGATATTAAGAAAGCAATAGTAGGGAGTGCTGAAATAGAAAAGCTTTATGTACCTCTGAAGAAAATACTGCCCTTATATATTCTGTGGCTTGACTTCAAGTTCATTAAACCCCTAAACAGATGCATACTTGATGAAGGTTACCCATTAAAGGCAAAAAAACAGAGAAGTTCAAGGTTGTACGCATTGAATGTCCAGGGGCAGAAATTGTGTATTCTATTTTTGTTTTAGTGCTCCAACAATTCTGTCAAACAAGCAAAATAAAAGGAACTGTCTCTTTCAGTCTGAAGGGTTAGTTAAGATTCACAAACCGTATGCATTAGAGCTCAATATTATATTCCCACAGTAGCCACTGTATTATTATGCTCATTAGAAGACTTTACCCTCACAGTCACCACGCAATTTCATATTGGCCCTGGGATTCCATCTAAGAAAAGAAGTCCTATTTTGGGATCAGTGTTGTGACTTGGTCAAATGTGGCCTCGTCGCAGAGATGACATGCTTGGGCTCCTAAACAATGACCCTGGCAATGCAACAGATTCATCATTTCCTTGCCCAATTTAAGGTCACTATTTTTATACAGAGAAAGGTGCTAATAACAGAAGCAGCTTCTTCCACAAGGTGCAGCTCCACGTCTTAACGACAATTTTGTTTGTTTAGTTTTTTGGGGGGAGGGTGGTGGGGGTGTGTTTTCTTTTTTGGTGTTTGTTGTTGTGGGGTTTCTCAGTGGGTTTTTTTCTTTTGTTTTGTTTTTAAGACATCACATACCTACCTACATACACAATATATATACATTGTACAAATATATATATATAAAAATTATCATATGTATTACCAGCAAGCATGTTACCTTGTGGTCCGTACTGGCTTATCTGAGGCCCGTAAGTACCACTTGAATTACTCTGCTGAAAGCTACTGATTCCAGGATGCACCTGGCCTCCAGGTGAGGGGTGTGGTGACATGGAAGGTCCAGTTTGCTGAGGTCCATACTGTGACATTTGGGGGTTCCTCTGTATGCCTGCCATAAAACCTAAAGAGAAAAAAGTGCCATAGTAAAATTTAATATTCAGGTAACTGTTCTTTATTTAAGAAATCTTTGACATTAAAAAAACAACCCTCTTTAGTTATTTTCAGACTAAAGAGACACAGAAAACTGCTATTGTTCATATGAACAGAAAAAAATACATCTCCAAGTCAGCAAAGCTGTCTCAACAACCAAAACCTGGGTACAAGGCTCTTTTACTTGTAGAAGAAAGACAGGGCACTCCCACTTAGTTACAAATGGCTGCTTGTTTTAAAACTAAAACAATCTTTAGGAAAAAAAAGTAAAGACAATTACCTTCATTACCTAATAAGTGGTAGGGGATTTGTCTGATGACTTATGGTGAGAATAGCATAACTTCCAAAATTATATGTTGCTACCAAAATGCTTAACTTCAGCATATAGAAATCCACTGTACATACTCCTGTTGCCCACAAACTCTCAGGATATATTATTTCCCTTTATGTGAAGACTAGTCATACCAGCCAGGGAAAATAAAAAAAAGTCACTTTAGTGTGTATTTGTGCCTTAGGTCCTTCTTCTGGTCTGTCCTCAGCGCACCTGTATTGCATTCTCTCCTTTTTCCCTTTCATAGATGTACTAATGAATCCCAATTTAATTTCAAGTTCAAAAGCTGCAGCAAGAGACCTAGTGAAATGCTATAAAATCTAGAAGCTTTATAGAAAGAAACAAAAGTAAGCCTAATAAATGAGAGAGAAAGAGGGTTTTGCGGGGGGTGGCGCGCGCGGTGTGTGTTTAAGTTTTCATGAACTGGGAAAATTCCTGCAGTCCTGCCCATGAAATGTCTACGCAGGGATGCTGGCTTTCTAACATTTTACCCTGAAAGGTTTTAGTGCTGCTTTCAATGTTGAAGAGGATGTGCTGAGGAGTCAGCAAGGTCTGATTTCTGGAGGAAATCTGCTTTCTTTTCTCTTTTGCTTGCATATTAAATTTCACCTTCCCGTTTCTCTGAGGCAGGAGATGTGTGCAGCAGAGGACAGGCTTTGCTGCGCTGCCCACGAGGCCTCTGGCGGCTCGGGGGGCGGGAGGCACAGCGCGCTGCTGCCCACCCGGCCAACCCGCACGAACAGGTCTGCCTTCCCCCCCATCCCTCAATGAGCTCGGGCACCTGCACTTTGAGGCCCAGAGAGACGAAGCATTATTTAGGAAAGGTGTCCGTTTCCTCTCTCCTCCTTTAATGTTAGTGGCATGCATCTGGGGAGGTGTGAAGTGGAACGTCAAGAGACACCTCGCCTGGCAGCATTAATTCCGCCTTTCCTTACTTTAGGGAGGTACAAGCAAAACCCTCAGACGGTAAGTGGACAACTGGAAGCTGCCGAAGGGAAGATCAGAAAAAGAAAAAAAGGAGAAAAGAAGAGAGAGGGGCAAAGGCAAGCTGTGAAGACAGACAGAAGTGGGTGACAGGAGGCGGGTGAGGAGGCGGGAGGATGACCCTCCCAAAGGGCAGGGGTGTCCTCCCACTGGTTAGCACCAAGCGCCACACAGATCGAATGCTTGATGGAGACGCTGCTTTTTCTGTGCCATATACAGACAGGTGATCAAACATGTAACAAAACACTGAGGTGCTACGGCTCCCATGACCAGGTAGCTCAGGGGTCTCACTGTGGGGACCACAGCCCCAACAAGGACGTCCTGACCTCCAAAGAGCAAGTTGCTCATACTAGCGCTGCCGTCACTGACACGGTAGGTGACACAGGATGAACGACCTTCCCGCCCTTCTGTGGGTTGGCCTCCCTGCTTGTACACTGGTGACAAAGCACTGTACAAAAGGGGATAGTATCAGCATTGTAGAAATGAAAGGTGGTGTGTACTTTACTAGAGATGAGGCTTTGAGTCTAAACACATGTAAAGAATTTTTGAGCCCTCCACAAACCTTTGCTTCACAGCACGCTTATCCACCCACTAAAACCCTGTCAGAGAGACAACAAGCTCAATGCTGCAGGTCATGAGAAGACAAACCAGGAGCTGAGATGATCTTGCACCCCCTTGTGCCCAGTTCTTCCATGCTAAGGAAGAGCTCAATCCATAACGTGCTAAAATGCTTACCAACTGCAAGGTCAGACTGAGTTTTCCTGATTTTTGTGTAAGCCCCCAAACAAGGGATTTGATCACACCTGAACTGCAAAGTCAGAGCCTGGTACCCGTTCTGAAGGACATCCTGGCACACAGCACAGCAAATAACCGAGGGTGAAATGGTGGCTTGGAAACTGGTCTGCATTGGTTGAAAAACTCCACACTTCTGCAAAGGAAAGCTCATATGACCTTCTACACTTAGCTTATTTCGAAACAGATCCCTCGATTTTTAAAATAGTTCCACTCTGTGCACAAATCTTATTACAAAGCCTATGCCTTCTGCCGACAGTGCTGTAACTAATTTAGAAACCTAATACAATTGTATGTCTATATGAAATAAATGCTTGCATTCCCGACAAACATACACCATATATATCACACTCGTGGGATCCATTTAAATGAAAAATTTTGTACTGGTCACACTAAGTTTTTTATTATAAAGGTAGTAAAGTTACTCCTGTATCTAGTACAGAAGTGAGGGGTTTCTCTTCACTGTGGGCCTTTTAATCTGTATGAGATAACTTTCCAAACATTGTGCTACTGATAAAGGTTTTTCAGCCCAGTTATTATTGCAGGCGGTACTTTTCTTAACACCACAAGGATGGATGACACACTGAAAAGCTATCATTTGTATGGGCTGTGGCGATTTCCAGTAGTGATGCAGAGGGACTGCTGGTTGTTGAATCTAACAGACTAATGTCTAATGGGGAACATGGACTAAAGACCTAATGGAGAACACGGAGAACATCAGTTTTAGCCAGCTCTGCTGCTGTCAGAAGGGATCCTGAAGGGACTAGAGTAATAAGGGAAATAAATGTTTCCACTCAAATGACCTCTGCTTCAGGAAACTTCTAATCTGTTTCTGATGCTGTGGAGTGGACTGCATGGCTATGTGTGCAGTCATAAATAAAACACGCCAGGACCGTTCCCTGGCCTGGAGAGTGGTGTGGCACGTTTGTGTCCATCCAGCTAAACCTTCCCACTCAATTCTGGTAGTCTTATCCATATGACTCCTGTGTGCAGTCCCTTGTGCTGCCTCATCCATGCCCTGGGCTGTAGCTCAGGGAGTCCTCACAGGCATTGGCCAAAACTGTGCTGTGGGGCACGCCAATAATTGAACAGCAACTACTCGAATTTATGCTCTGGCCTTAGTTTACAGAGATGTTGCTTAACATGACAAGAATAGAACAGACTCCTTAACAGCTTCTGATGTGAGGCATGAGTTTCATCATCCCAGAGGGACTGAGATCCCTCTTAAATGAGGTTGGCTTTGCTATCTTCTCTTCAGCACGGACAGGTAAAGAATTAAGGAAAAGGAAGCCTAAAATTCAGGAAGAATATCTGTGCCATATTATCTTCTATCACTGTCTGTATGGTATGCTGAAGCATGGCCTTAAAACATGACATGCTCCAGCTTCCTTCCAGAGAGCAGAGGAGTCATTTCAGCTACAGATGCGATGTGGAGAAGGTGGCAAGATCAGATCTTTACTGTGATCTGGATTCCATTAAAACAAAGAGGCGCCTATCCTCATCTACCTCAGTGAGAGCCCAGTGAACATTCAGAGATCAGTGCATGAGGTTGAAGTGTCTCAGACATTTGCAGAAAGCTCGGTTGTCTTAGAGAGAAAAGGAGTTCCTGGTCAAGACGTTAACACTCTTGCATCATAAAGAGAAAACAGCATCGATTCTAGAAATCTTATCAGAAATGAAAGGGAGCAGCTGGCATACATTCACTTTTCCTTACTTACACACATTTTCCCTAGTGTTCAACTTCATTTTATAACTGATACAAAAAGAAATAAATTTTCTTTCCAGAAAATTTGATCTAAGATAAAGTTTGCTTTTGTAAAGAAGGGAAGTAGGATTATGTTAGAGCTGCACTGGCATATAGGGGGTGGAGTGATTAAACAGCCAGACTGCAGCTGACTTGTCAACCTCTGTGACAAGGTGGGGTTTTCTGTCTTTTAAATAAACTGCTAGGAAACAGTTATGAGTTAAGACTTTAAAAACTGCAATGGCACCATGCTCATCAGTTAAAAAATCTACTCCCTTCCCTTAATATTAGTGATAAAAGAGGTACAGATGATGCTTTACTTGCCATCACAACAAGAGATTACTTACCAAAAAACCCACTTGAGTGGATTTTGGCAAACTAAGGTATTTCAGGAGTAGCTGAATGAACTAAGCCAGCCAGAAGAACTCTCTCCCCGCCCCTCCCCCCCATATATTTACGTACCTAAAGAATGGTTGTCTTTATTAAAACCCAATTTAAAGTTGTAGAGTCATCTTTGCATATTTTTAGTTGTAAATGAAACAGTAGCATACTATTAACAATTAGCCTGCCACAACTATAATAAAACGTTTGCATGTTCAAATAGAACATACATACAAGGTTTAAAAATGGTCAGGTAGCAGTGTGTTTGTCTTCCTTCTTTTTAGCAAAATACAGAGGAAAAAACCCAACAAGTAATGCTTATGATTGCAATGTTTCTGCTCCTTTGACAAAGGAAAAGACAAAAATGAAGCTTCTGTTGTCCTGTACTGTACTAACATCTGGTAATATATATCATATAGCTATACCACTTATGATGCCTTTGTACAAACATTTAAAATCTTGTTTTTCCCTTATGCAGATGTATACACAAAACAGATAAACAGTAAAATACTAAAGCTTCATGAACTTATGCACTAAGGTTGTCTTAATTACGTTTGTACACTGACCAATACAAAATCATCTGTTTGTTGAATACTATCTCCTTAGCACTAACCTTGAAAAACACCCATCGAATGTGCTGAGTGTTGCTGTAAAATCTGAAATGGATTCTTTTGATATTTTAAAGTCTTGGCTTGAATATGAAAAAACCTTTCCAGGAAAAAAGGAGCTCAAACACAAAGGAAGTGACTGCAAAGTAACAAGTTATTGTATATCAGCTAATGGACAGCAACTGTCTACTGGCACAAACTTAACCCATGGTCAATGAAAGGTCTTTTGATTTAGCCAGGAGTAGTTCATTGATTTTCATGAATGAATTAAACGTGAAAACATGTGGAACACTTACTCATTTTAAGCTCGGGAAAACTTTGGAGCTTACAGCGATAGCAGGACATCATTAAATTACACATCTGATAAATAAAAAATGAGGAAAGATACAACTTGCAATAGTAGTTTGTAAAAAAGAACTTACATAAGAAAAAATACATTAGGCTATCACTCTTTCTCGAGAGGCATGCTTGGTGACAGAGCATGGGCTCAAAACAATTTGAGGAACCCTTCTGAGTAAGGAATAAGGAAGTTCCCCTTGTTCAAGAGCAGAGGCTCAAGAAGGGGCTAGACAGGCTTACTACTCTGAAAATCATGGACTACGAAAAGCAGAAACAGATTGGATAAATTCACTAATCATCAAATAAGTAGAGAAAAATAACATAAAATTATCTACTTACAAATCAGTTTAAAAAAAAAAAAAATACGTGAAAAGAGATACTTTCTACTCCCTATAAAGGAAAAACATGACTGTGCAGGGAGTCACACAAATTTGCAATGTGTGGTATGTTAGCAAGGCACTCGCCAGTACCTTGAGAAAAAAGAGCAAATGTTTGCACAGCCATGGCACAGTTTTTGGCAGACTTTCCTTCCTCAGACAGCCATTTGTGCATTCACTATCTCAGGATTTTCACCAGAGAATACAACAGAATTGAGATGGATCTAAAGGAGTGACTCTCAAATGTAGCTTGTCCATGGGCAAACAACACTGAGACAGAAGTGGCAGGGTAAAGCTAAACAAACTAAAAACATTATTCCGTGCAGTGGATATAATAAAATTTGGCAACCTGTTAGCCTGGCAGGATGCTCAGGAAGATCCAAGTTAGCCTGAAATTTTCCGTAGCCCACCCATCTCAGGTGGCAAGGACAGCTCAGGAAGTCTTTGGACTGGTGAACCGTGGCTGTTTTTTTTCCCAGCTGAACATGTCCACAGTCAGCACCTCAGAGCGCTGCGAGGAAACGTCCAACAGAACAAGATTCACAGGACCATGAAGTGTTTTAGTAATGGAAAGAGTTTGTTACTCTCCCATAAGCCTGACATACCAGAACCCTAAATATGAAACCAGGCTGTCTGCAAAGACTGTCGATGGTACTGGAACAACACCTTCAAATGGTGCGGGCAGACCTGGAGATGAGCGGCTTACAGACTGTAGTTGCTAATTAAATACCGTTGTGCCGTTGCTTACAGGGGACCAGCGCTACCTGGCCACAACCTACTTGCTGTCACTGGCAACGAATGGCATGGTGCCTCCCCAAGGTGCTACTTAAAATATACATTAAGGAGGACACAGTAAAAGAGATTTAGACACTGGAAAAAAAACGAAGCAGCCAAAAATTTTATACAAGTCTAAACAAATAACAGCAATGAAGAAACTGGAGAGGGTTTGACCCATGTACCAGAACACAACCCAAGGAAATCAAGTGCAGCCATGTGGGCGATGTAAGAAAACCAGCCTGTAGAGCAAGCAGGCGCAAGATTTCTTTACATTCAAGATAATTTACTTTCCTCAGCTCTTATTCTCCCTTTCCAGAAGCCAGCCTTACTAAAATATGCCCAGCTGGACTGGTGACGGCACATATGAAACCTACATTTGTCATACACAGAACACCCGACTTAGTAATACACACTAGAGGGTGAGCATGAGTAGATCAGCTTACAGTTTAAACCTTATTTAGATGATGCAAATACGAATTCTCAATATTCCTGTCCAGTTAATAGGGTGGTTAAAAAAAAAAAATGCATTCATGAAAATGCCTTCACAAAGAGATGGCAAACAAGATTCTGGTCCATATTTAGCACACCTAAGTTACAGCACTGCACCAATAAATACAGTATCTTTGGATGGCTCTGGTATGAACCTCTTAGATGTGTCCCACACAGCAGCACTGACATGGGTAACACTTAGATATTGAAAACACTAGATCTTGGCTAATAACCCTAGTACTGAGGCTAATAATCTTCTTGATTGTTAAGTTTTTTTCTCATATAAAAGCTAAAACAAATTTTAAAAATCCTCATTTCTTTCTCAAATCACAATCTATTTAAAAAAAAAAAAAAAGTCCCAAAGAGTTTTCAGGAGAAATTTCTTTATTGTTTCTCCATTAACTGGGGGGAGGGGGGTGGGAAATCTGATTTCTACATTGAGCTTTCTTCAGCCCACATAAAACTTTGTTGTCTTCTCCAGGTCCATCAGTGTGCCACAAAAAACATCCAAAGTTCTCTGGGCCAGAGTAACAGTGACATTGTTTTTCTTTGGTACCTGGACATTTTCACTTTGGCATCTGCTAATATCATATCTACAGAATGACCACCACATTTCTTCACACCCATTTAACAAATGGATGTTTCTTTGCTTATGTGAAATAGCAGTTATAGAAAACATCACCTTAGCAAAATTGAGGCTTCTTGAAAAGATCACTGCAGTATTTCTCCTTTTCACAAAAGCATCAATGTTCTGCTTAAGAAACAGCATTGGATTGTTTTTGTTTTTTTGGTTTGGTTTGGGTTTTTTTAAGTATTTTCTTATTATGTTTTAATATCTGTCTTACAGTCTCCTCACTGTTTGTTTGTCTGGCTGGTTCTCTTCACAATGTGAATAGCTTTGGGGAAGATGGAAACTAATGACCTAGCAAAGGTTTTAACCCAGACCCCCTAGTGTTTTACCAGCTGTGCTATTAGGTTAACTGGCTGAATCTCCTCTGCTTCTTTCTCTGATATTACAAAACCCAGTCTATGTATAGCATGCAATAATGTTTAATTTTTTTCCCACTCCTAAACCTCCCTCTGCTACTGCCTAGCCTTGAAATTCATATAATCTATCATTGATAAATTAGAATCTGGGGAAGGATCAGACAGATTACCCAGATGGTAGCTGGGGAAGAAATATCCAACCTTTCCTAATGCAAACCTTGCGTAATGCTCTCTGATGTAAAATTTAAGTGCTATACTGAGGGCAGAGAAGGAAAGACATTTCTGGAGATGTTCATGCACAGACAGCACAAAAAAACATTGCTCATCCACCATCTTACACATAATTTGTTACTGTAACATGCCTTACACAAGATGATTTTACTATGGTGCTTGGAAAATCAGGGTAACAGTGAATTGCAGTAAAGAAGCACCCCACCCTCCCAACTGTCCCTGAAGCAAATCCTCAATTTCAGTAGGTAGCTTGGGCTGCTGGAATTAATTTGAGCAGCAACATGAAAAACCTGAGGAGTCCGTCTGCTTTATACAATCAACATTTGTCTAAGTTTCCCTAATAACATGCATACTTATGAAAATCACGGAGGAGAGCAAAGAAGGAACCGCATTTTTCAACATGTAATGTGCAAAGCCTGCAGGCTTAATGGTCTAAATTTCAGGTTTGAAAAATTTATCCTCCCTGGAGACTCCTGTTCAAAGGTTCCATGGATCAACTCAGATCTTCCTTTTCATGAAGTAAATATATTGAATACCATGAGATATATATGGATTTTGTGGACAAGACTAAAATACACACAATATGTCTTTTCTGTCTTGCAAACACGTAAAATAAATGATAATATTTTATCAAAAATACAAAATCAGTCCCAAAATGCCAATGTCTTGGTCTTATTTTACCACAAATTATGATTTGACTGATTCTTCCTTTCCTTGATTTGCAGTTGTTCCCTGATGAGTGTTTATTCTACAGTCTTTCAGGATCCTTTGGGATGAGATGAACTATCCGCTGTTAGCTATTAATACATACATTATATAGATTTCAGTTCACTGCCCTATATATTAACTTAAAAAGACCTAAAGGGTCTTAGATCAGAAGTTCGTTACTTTTAGAGAAGCTTCGTAGGAAGTTTAACTTCAGTACTGAGTGTCCTGGAAGCAATGGTGCTGTGGAACCGGCAGACCACAGGCAGCTCCCAGTTTCCAGGCCACGATGGGAAGCTGTCCTAGGGTCAGGGATTGTAACCAGTAACTTTACATCGAGCCTGGCAACAGGAACATCGACTGCCACTTTGTCAAGTTCCTCATCAGTGACTGCTCCTGGCTTATCTTGCTCCCTGCGCCCAGAGGCAGGGAATCTGACAGTTGCCTAATGAAGTCAATGGAAACTTTTCTATTGAGAAGTCTCTCTGCTGGCAACTATATAAACTCTCTCGGAATAATGCAATTCTGCTCCCTAATCTCAAAAAGAGAATCCCCAATTTAGTTTAAAAAAATGAAATAAAGATTCATCCCCAAGTATAACAAGATTTAACATCAGCAAGAAGAAAGCAATGACCAGCTGCTATTATACAAAATTTACTTGGGAGACCTGACTCTGGGTTTTGATTTTACAGATATTATTAGCAACTTCAAATCCTACTTCTCCAGTTTTCCTCTCTCCCAGCATGGCTTATCACATGTAAATCATACCCTCTCCTCCTTCAGTTCTTCTTGCAGGTGGCCAATACTGCCGTATATTCAGTGTAGGCCACAACTAATCAGATCAGCCTAAAGCTGAGACTGGCTGGTATATGTTTGAAGTCCAAGAACAGCATGAGAACAGCATCCCGAAATGGCAACTGATTTCTTTAGGAATTAACCTGGTTTGGCAGGGTAGCATTGTTTCTAATACTTTCCGGCAAGAAAAGCAAGTCTTCCTGCAATGCTTGAGAGACAGACACAAAACTATTCATTCCCACAGCTGAAGTGAAAACCAGTGACCTTTTATCCCAAAGACCTTGATTACTAATCAAAGCAGACATATTGTAAGCTTTTTTCCTGTGCATTGCTACATGATGCAGTACAATACAAACAGGTAGAAAAAATGAGGATCTTGGGTGCTACTGCAATTAAAATAGCAAAGAAAAATAGTGTGTATACATGTAAAAACCAACACTATACATTTCAGTGCACTATGCTTCCACTTTTACAATCAAATTAAAAATAGCGTGGTAATAAACAATGATGGCCTGACCCTTTTTAAAGACTGTTGACAAATTTAGCGCTCACTAAATTGCGAAACTACTGTAACTTCTTGAGTCACCACAGAAGTTTAGTGCACAGCTCTACTGCATGGCTCCACCTTCACATACAGATCAGCTCTGCATGTTCCTATGCATCACGTCCCTATTTCACCATGTGACTTGAGATGAAAAAGAGATGTTTTACAGTGCCGGCCTTGCAATGAAATAACTCCTTGTAAAGACGTGTGACGGTTTCAAATAAAACCTGCTTTTCCTCCTTACAGGATGCACTTTTCTGGCTGCTGCGGGCACAGTTCCTCCAACCCCAGTTTTCTAGGCCTGAAGATTTCCTCCCAGCCTGGCACGGTGTTCCTGCCGTACCAGCTGGAGCTCAGCTCCTCCGCGCTGACCCACTTGGAGAACGCTATGTGCAGAAGAGGCACTCGAACATACCTGTGGCTTAGCACTCAGTGCATGTCTCAAGCATCTTTCTTTAAGAGCCTGAAACACTTCAGTCTACATCAAGTAAACTTATTACCAAGTCTGATTTAACCTTAAGTGGTGTCATCGTTAACATGGCAAGCAGAAGAATTTTAATGACAAGAATCATTTTATCCTCTAGCTCCTTAGTGCTCTGAATAGATCCCAAATCCCCAAAATGAGAGCAAAAAAACGTATTCTTGGGAAAAGGTCTTTTTAAGATCTAAAAGCAAACTACAGTATCTTTTTTGTTGCAATAAGAATTCTTTGATCTATGTTCTTCCTTCTGGTTTCTTTTTTAGGAAGAAAATAGATTTCAGGGAAAAGAATCTCTGTCATCAAATGTCAGTATTAAGCCATAAATCTGACCAGGAATTGTAGGTGCAAAACATCAGATTGGTATTCTGTGTCTTCCACACAAGCAAACATGTTTGTATTTTGTTAGAAGAAAATACATGACAGTGGAATTTATGTGATGACTGTGTACAAATAAGCATGCCCAGAAAACAGTTAAAGGGAAGAAAAATACCTATATGAAATCTAATGGGCAAATTAGGAAATTGTAGTTACAGGAATTCAGTTGCTACTTAGTGGTTATAGGGAAGCACAAAGAGAGCATCAAAATGCCTGATCACATCCCATCTGTTACTACCTCTTGCTGGATAACATCTTGGCTGTCAAAAAAGCTATTTAGATTTACTACATTGCAGCTACTGATAAATATCACTTCTGTGAAGATCTAATACTAAATAGGACTAGATCTGAGGATAAAGCTCACAAGCAGTTATGTCAAAAAGATCCAAATTTTGCTTAGTGTAACACCTGTACTGCTACAAGCCCTCAGTTTCTTACTCCCTGTCCCTGTCTGTGATATGTTTTTAATAGAGCATACAACTGTACAACAATCCTCAGAAGCTGGATCATGTCAACAACAGAAAGAAATAAAGCTAGAACGGAAAGAATGATACAAAAAAAAAAAAAAGGCACTGGGAAGAGGTGATGTAGAAGAGGAAGGCTACTATTCAACAGTTTTGGAGGTGCTTACTCCGGGCACTTTCCCCGTAGATCAGACAGGCACGGAATGGTGCCATGAAACTGCCTCCAGCAATAGAATACATTTTCCAGCACATCACAGCAGCTGCAACGGCATCAATTCTGCTTGCAATCCATGTCCAAACAGAAAAGTTCTCAATGGTCCTATTTCAGCATATCTCAAGGACTAATTAAATCCTCATTACTATCTTCTAATTATTCCAGTGCTCTGGGATTTCACTGAGCAAGTCCCCAATGGTGCATTAGATGAAAAGGGTTAAATAACCTGTGTTGATTTTGAGACTCCAGATCTATTTCAGACCTTTAGCATATCATCAGCATTATCATGAATATTTAACTACGTACCGCTGTGAAAATTATAAGGGGAAAACAATTAAAGATTTTTTAAAAATTAATTCTGACCCATATACATTTGCACTAATAAATAAGGCTTCTTTAAGTATCCCCATTATGAAAGTGCTTGCTAGAGTAATAACGTGAAGTCATTAACTGTTTCCATTAAATTCAATGGTTTTCGGGAGCTCCCAATTCACTATTTTAATATAAGACTGAACATATCCAACATGTACATATTCTGACATGTACATATCCAACTGGATAAGCATGAAAAATACTATTTAAAAGTAAGTAAGTTTTCTATACTTTTTCAAAATTAGGTAAGGAACCATTCATTTCTGCAGGGGTAGAAGTGCCTATTTCAACATTATTGTGACACATATTCTCCTACTGGTGTTTGCATAGGTTCATATATGCAGATGGACACCTCCCATTAGGTTACAAAAGTAAGAGTGGGAGTATAAGCTAATGGCCAGATGGAAGGTGGCTTTTTCATGCTGCAGCCTCAGGAAACTGATTTAGGGGGTCAATTTGGATATGCTGGGTTTGTATTTGATCCATACAAATAACTTCTAATCCTCTGAGAAGTTTTGGCTACTAAGCACATCCTCAAAGCGCGGCTTCCAAAACCCAAACAGATGAGGTAAGTAGGTACAGCTGAATATAGGGAACTGAAGTGACTGTGTACCTGTTACTTGCCAAACAGTTATGACAGCTGTGGTATCACCGCTGCCCTACCTCTGGGGGTTGATGTAACCAAGGTTTATAAAAAGCTCTGACTTCAATAAACATGAGAAATCAAAACCCTACTTGTGATCATAGTAAAGAAAAATCTGGAGTAGCTGTATCAGAAATAAAGAGCAAAACATGCGCTCCTCTCCCCACTCCCCCGCCCAATGTATAGCAAGTTTCAATGACTAGCTTACTTAGACCACATTTTCATGTGGTATTCCCAAGTAATGGTAATTACCAGGATCCAGCAGCGGTTAAAACGCATGTGTAGGTGAGCAGGCATGGCTACTCCTGCTTCTCCAAGAGACTTCTGACCCCAGTCCTGCACAGCCTGCTCCCTCTGTCTCCAGAGCTCTCCGACAGTCCATTAAGGTATATGGGACTTACTTCAAGTCCCAGTACTTTCAAAGACATGCGAGCTGAGACATCGGTTATGCACATAAAAGTACACGCAATTTCTTATCACCTAGGTAGACAACACGTGTTGGTAGAACTGAAAAAGTCTTCTGACAAGAACAGAAGTGGCTGCCTAGAACAGTACACTCCGTTCATGCTCAGCCAGGTCCAAATGCCCTATGGCTTGAGCAGGACATGAACAATTTTCACATTATTTTTAAAAAGTAAGTATTTTTATGCTTATCACAAAAAGTATGAAATAAACTGTATAAGCTGAGAGCACAGAAAATCCAGTCCCCCAAGAAATCCCTATTACTATACATGTGTACCCATGTTACCACTCCTTTCCTTCCATACACAGAATGTACATGTAAAAATACCCTCATTGCTTCATGCTTCACTGTGTGACAGGGGATGTATAGCCTTAGGCAGGCAAACACAAAAATCCCAGCTGGGTGCTGAGTAACCATGGAAAGTAGGGTAAAATATAATCAAACACTTTCATAAAAAAATAAGTGTAAACTTAATGGCTCAACGTAGTGGTTTAGCATCCAAAAGTGCTACAGCTCAGACTCCACCTGTCAATCAAGCTTCACAGTATCTGGTAAATAGTATTTCTTTCAAGTACTGAGAGCAGAGGATCCTGCTCAAGAAACTATTAGTAGTCTTTTGTTCATTCAATTCTCTCTAAACAAATAAAGAAGTGTTATACAAAGTACTAAACCAAACAACAATACCTTATCCTATGGAGGGTCTCTGGGGTTTTTCAATTTTCATTTTATTTTTATTTTTCTTTCTTTTCTTTTGTTGAGAAAGTGTATCAGTAAGTCAAGAGTTTAAATTACTGTAACAGATGCCAATGGATCAGGTGTCCTTAGCAGCAACGATTTTCTGCTCAGGTTTTTATCAGTAAATGACAAGCACCTTCCCTTTGAGTCCCCATCACTCCCCCCTCCTTCCTTTCTTCAAGTTCAGTGGAAAGCAGTTCAAGCAAGCAAAGGAATCAACTAATGTAACAGACTTTTTAAAAGGTGAAGTTTTCCATTTCAAAGGAGCCTCTAATCAATGACAGGGCGCAAAAGGGAATGCACGCATGTTTATGCGCATACAGCACAGACTTTAGAGAAGCTTTGGGGAACATGTTCTGCAAAATCAATATGACCTAGCTAGTTACAAAATTCATATCTGCTGCATGAAACAAATGGACTTCTTGTACAAGCTGGGTCACAAGGATCATGCATATTACACCAGATTTTGCATATGAAGACTGCAAAAATCGCAACATTTCCAAATACATTTTCTCTAAGAACATACCCACAACTCCCACCCCCCCACACTCCCCCGAGGAAAAAACAGACTCAATCAATCACTAAATTTTATTTCCTTCACCATTATTTACTTGTTTGACTTGCCAGTTATGGCAGCTGTCTTCTCTGTTTTACTTTTGAATGCTCCTCAGCCCCCCCCGAACCAAAGAATGACCCCCAGTTTTGTTCCACAGCAGCAATGGAGAGCTTCAAGCTTTGTCAGACCTGCCTAACTCGTTCCCTGAAGCCAGGTGAGGAACACACACTGCAGAAGTAAGTATTGCTGGGCAGCCTAACATTTTGGGCCAAGACCCAGTCCTGCCAGGAAATGCACATGACTTTCTGAGATGGTTTGGTCTTCAAAGCCTCAATCTGATCCATTCCCACTGCCTCGTGATATTCTGTCCCACAAAACATCACATATTTGTTTTGCGTATTGAGGCCATTCTTTTTTCACCAGACATGCATATTATTCTAAAAATTTTTTGAGGGGAAAATAAGTCCCTGCACTAACAACTGTGTATAAAGCACGACCCGAAAAGGAAACAAAACAAACAAGTTGAGGGCGGAACTGTGTATTTCATGTTCTCATTAATCAGCATTCCTGGAGGAGGGGGGACATGCAACACAAAAAGCGAGCAAAAATTAAGACTCTCTCCTCTTCTTTGTGAGTTGTCTTAGTTCCTCCTGGATGCTATCCCAGAAATTTGTCATTCTGTGAGTTCAACTTGTTTCACTGTGAGAAAACTTCTAGTATTTATGGTATCTCCATATGGTGCTACTTGGAATATTTCTGGTAGCAAGACATTTTAGGAGGGGCATTTCATAAATAACTCCATGTTTATCGCAGTTATCATGTGTCTGTTTTGTAAGGTTGTTACTGGCACATGTTAACCACTGCATGGACAGGATGCCCAGTTTACAGCAGTTGATTGTATGGCCATGCAATAAAGCTGTGACAACTTTCTTTTGTGAGCTAGGAAGGAAGGAGGAGAAAGGAAAAGGGCTTAAAGTTTTTAAAGGTTAACATTAAGAAAAAAAAAAAAAAGCTCTGTTTATTTTTGTGAGCACTTGCCAGGAAGCACCCTTTTAGAGCAGTGCTATTGCCTGCAAGGTTTTTCCCTTCCGAGATTTCCCAATCTTTGAACCATTTGACCTAAATGGTTGATTTCCCTTTATATTTAAAGGTATTTTTATTTCTATAACTGTCTAGAGGGCTAGCTATCGTGTCCATGCAAAGACATCAGAGATGAGAATTCTAAGAACAGTAGCAAAACTGCAGTGCTTGTAGCTAGCACTATTTCTATACATCTTAATTCCAAGACAGACAATGAAAAGTTGAATTCTCTAGGATACGGATCAAGTATTTACAGCAAACTTCCTTTACACTCTGGGCATTCACTGTATTTTCAGAAAGCCTTGTTTCCAACTATATTTTGGTAAAACCTGCTGTTCAATTGCTCTTTCCCCAGAGAAGGAACCCTCCGAGCCTTTTACAATGAGGACTGTCATTATTTTCCCTGGGAGAAGAAAAGAAATACCAGGAAATCTCACATTGCTAATACGCAACTTAAAAGGAAGGCTGCATTTGGCACCAACTAAAAAAGCCCCAACACCTAACAAACCTCGGTCCTGTGGCATTGGTGACTGGCTCAAGGCAGGGTGGGAGCTGGATTCTGACTGGCTGCCAGGAGGCTGCGGTGGCATCTGACTGCCTGTAACACACAGAGAAAAAAGGGAAAATAGACTTGCTTTTAACATTGCAATGCACAAAACCAAGCCTGCTGCATTTTTCAACCACTCAACATCAAAGAAAGTACCAGTCGTATAACGTAAAGACAGAACTCAACAGGTCTAGCTTTTTTTCAGGTTTTTTCCTACTCTTCCTTTTTCTCTCTCTCCCTTTTTTTTTTTGGAAACATACATAAACATATTTAGCAACAGGCATGGCAAAATGTTCAATTTCATATTGAGCGAGTTCCCAACCTCACCGACATGATCCAATTTATAGCTGCAAATCTCCTGACACATATTTCTGCTAGAGAGTTTAACAAAATCCAAGTCTGCTGAACAATAGGGCTCATCCTGCCGAGCTTAAACTGGCCTCCAGCCAGGCAGACATGGACTGCTGCCAACAATATTACCAATGAAAAATTCAGTCAATACAAAAATGACTAACAACAACAGTTTAAAAAGTATTTCAATGAATCAGTGGTTTTAATATTATTTGAATGCCCATGTAGAATATGGGAATAAAGGATAATATGTAGGTAGGTGCACTTGGTGAAAGTGAAGCAAGTTTGACAGAGATCAAACAGAAAAGGGGGATCTTATTACTCAAATAAAAGCAAAGGGGCAATATTTGCTTATTAAAATATCCATCCAGAACAGGCAGACCCATTTTCATGGCCTTGTTCAAAAGTCACCCACACAGTTTATCCACTGCTGTCTACCCACCCCAAGAAGAACAACACTTGCACTGCTGCCTGTGAGGCTCAGGACATGAAATGTTCCCTTTCATTATTAATGGATAGTAAAGTAGGTGCTTATTGCACTGATGCAAGTCACTCCTCTGGGGCACCATTCAACACCGTGCCAAGCTGGGAGGTCCATGCTACCACCCTCCCACTGCACAACACCCCAACAGCCTTGTGCCTCACAGCCAACCCGCCACAGCCTGAGCAGGACTAAGGAGGAGACTGGGACGCCTCCTGGGACTCCTCGACGCTGCAGGTCTGAGACATGCCTGCTCTTGACAGCCCAAGCGGCTTGAAGACCACCTCAGGTTAGGCAGCAAATACGTACATTAAGCATTTAGACACTGTTGTTGACCAGCATGGTATAAATAGCAGCAGACAGATTTATATCCCTCATCCTCAGAAACTGCTCAGATTGTTTTCCGTTTGAAAGAAATGGAAAGAGTAAAAACACAGGCAATAGATTTGTGCCTGCTGAGAGTCATTTCCTCCTGCTCAGCAGCCGCCCCTCCGCAGCGGCAGGAGCGAGAGACCTGGCCGGTCCTGGTGCTGGGAGCTGGGCTGACATGGGGCAGCAGGGGCTGCTCCGTCTGTAGTGCGATGAAGGGCCCCAAGCTGGATGTAAAGGCAGGAAAGCCAATGTGGCTGCTCTGCCCCGTCCACTTCCCAGCCTCAAAGCAACTGGCTCTTAGCACCGACTCTAAAGAAAGGCCAGATTGATAAAGAACAAAAAGAAAATCCATAAAATGTGGAGTGTAACCACTGCCTAGCTATTCAGATGAGGTGCACTTGCACTAAAAAACATGACAGTCAACATTACCAGGAGCAGCTGTGACAACTGTCTCAGAGATGCAAATGCTGGACTAGAGGCAGAATTGCTCCTCCAAAAGACCAAACATGCCACTCAGCGCCCGAGGCTTTAGGATCCACGGCCCATTCACGAACTCTAAGACATATGACAATAATATTCCAGCTTATGTTTTGATGTCACTCAAGAGCGGGCTGTGGAGACGGTAAGAGCCTGCATTAAAACGAACGCTTTCTGCTTGACAGAAAGGCTTCAGTGACTCAAGACTGTAAACAAACAGCAATTCCATGTTAACACAGGGCACTGCCACTTCCACTGTGTATACCTGAGGCACCGCCATCAGACAGAGCACTTCGAGTAGATCTGAACCAGCTAAGATTTTTACAAATATTTAAAAGAAAAATAATAATAAAGGCAGGGGTAGTCCTGACTGCGCCACACAGCTCCCAGTGGGATCCCCCTTTAGGTGGAGGCTTGCCAAACTTTGAGAGGCATTAACAGTGCATGGAAGATCTGTGCTAGGCAACATATTTTGAACACATTTATACATGGTCTTTAATTTTTTACATCAATAATAACCTCAGTTATCTGGCAGGAGCCTTATCCTGCACAGGCAGATGTGCAAACACCAACCAGGAAAGTCAAAGCCTAGAACAGCGCGTGTTTGACGTGTTACAAAGAGATCGTTTTCATCTGCGTCCTTAGGGAATACAGACTCAGGAGTTTTGCAAATTCACTGAAATTACCAGCTTCTGCAAACATTAATGCTATTTTATTAGTTCACTTCTTAAAGTTTACTTCTGATTGTTTTCCTGTATTAAAAAAAAATTTGAAGCACAATTTTTGTTTCACAAAGGAAAACAATTTCATAAACAAGACCAACTCTGACAAGTTACTCTAACAAGTAACAAACTTGCCAGAGAAGTGTCCATTATGCTAATTACTGGTGGGTGCTACAAATTATCCAGGTGCTGGACATGAAAGCATCTTACCAGAATGTTTTCAGTGGAACTGCCATTTTGTGCTTAGAAGTGAGCTGAAAGGTAAAAGGAGGTTAAGCACCCAAATACTTTTCAAGACTTGAACTGAACTCTTAATTTGGGTACCTAACTCCTATTGATTGGGAGCTGATGACAGGACTTTAAAAACCTTTGAAGATCCTGTCTGCCATGCTTTTTAAGTTTCTTTGTCATGAAAAGAAATGACCTTAAAGATTTTCCATTTCTTTCCTTTAAATGATATTAATCCTTTTCTCTTTTAACCAGTATTGTAGTTGGGATTCTTGGAAGACTCTTTAAATAATACATGAACAGACTTTTGTATTTTATTAGGGAAGGAAAACTTTTACAAAAGAAAAGCATCCTCTTTTCTTTTCAAAGATAAACTCTACAGCTATTTAGGAGAGGGGGAAAAAAAAACAACATGTTTTTTTCACCGACAGACTACTACCTCCTCTGACCCAATAACATACAGATAGAAGTTTAGACCAGGAAGACCTTTTCCCATGTTTTCTATAGTATTGTTGCCACAGTGGTGAGATACTCCACCTGCCAAAACTTACGCAAAGTGAATACTATGGATGTTTCACAATATTTTTATTATGCAAAATCACAGCAAATACAATAATGCATGTCAAAGGATAGATGATGCCACACTAGTTCTTTCACCTAGATTTAACAGAGGAGAAAAATTATATTGAATTTTATATGGCTATCTTGTAAAATTAGTTAAAACTACCAAACCCAGAAGCCCACTTAATATCGTGTCTGCTATTTTTTTTTTAAAGTCAGTTGAAGAGGTGAGAGAATTTAAAAATGCTCAATAGCACATTTGTAAGCTAGTTTTCTATTTTTAAAAATGTTTGTTCTATGTTAGAAATGCTTTTAAACATTTTGCATGAGACTTTGAAAATCTATACTTGAAATACAGTCAGGAGAGACTGCGCTGCACCTTTGGAAAAGACGGATTGAGAAAAGCCCTAAATGGCGATTGCATTATGACTACAGCCATGAAATCTGCAGTTAAAGTGTAAAATTCTTTAAATTCCTTAGAGCCAGCATAGCAAGAAAGAGCAGACCTTTGATATCCCGCTGAGGAGGGGTCCTTACGATGAATTACAAGCCCAAATCAGTAACGTTTTGAAGCACACTGAGGGCTTTCTGCTCTCATCATTGTAATGACACGAGGATGCTCAGCAGTGGTACCCTGTACCAGTTGGACAATACCTCACAGAATTGTGCCTGAACAACTGAATCAAGAAAGCACTTCAGTGATAACAAGTTCCCCCTGGGAAATTACTAGTTAAGGAGGGAAGAAAGGATGGCACAGGAGTTCAAAGATGCGTGAGGAACTGGGAAACAGGAGGGTGGGGGACGGATCACATTGATGGGCCTGTGTTGAAAGGGGAATTTAGGCTGGAGGAAAGGCCAAAGCTAAAGATCTTTGTGGGCTGTCTTTAGGACAATTAATCTAATTTAGGAATTCAGAGTTAGGACTGTATTAATGCCATCGGCTGTTTACAAAGTAGGGAAGCTTAATCAATACAGAAGGTGGTCAAAATACTAAGAAACTGGACCACCTTTTGGGTTGGAGTAACAAAACCGCAAACATTTATACTCACAGACCAGAAATAGGCCTTTTTTAGTTGAAGAGCTGGAGGATTATCAGGTAGAAATGGGAGAAGAAAATGAAGGAAAACCTGACCACATTTGTTGACCTACAAATAGTTATAAACTACAAACGGTTATAACTAACCATTTGATGTCATCCTGAATCAAACAAATTTATTATTAGGATGAATTAGGGGAATTGTTTCCACTAGAGGTAAGGAAATGTAATGCCATTGCTGATGTGACACTGGTGAGCCTTCACGCAGACAAAATCAGAAAGGCTAAAGCTAACTGGAATGGGAACCGAGAACAGCTACCAGCATGATATGACAGGAGGCTGAATTTAGTATGTAGCAAGGCAAAAACTAAAGCTGTGATTGTGTCACTTCTTTTTAAAAACATATTTGCAGCTAAATATCAAGGAGGAAAATGAGCACAATGTTTAGGATGATAATCAAATCATTACTGGAATTTGAAACAACTTCCTTTTAGGAATAATGAGGTCCAGGAAACATAGTGATTAAGATGAAATCTGATAAAATAATGGGATTATATCACACCGTCAATGTGACAGTAAAGGCTCACAGACCGGAAGGGACATTCGGGGCCTCGGATCCCTACATCAGAACTGAAAGATCATAAATAGGCTTCTATATGGGGTTGTTTTAAATGAGCTTTTCAGGAAATTGGAAGTGAGGTGCAAATGACCTCAAAGGAAAGAAATTTTTCTATGGGCAGCATAAAGGGAAAGTGATCATGTGGTTTGTGTTCTCTCTTTCATCTTACAAAGCCTATGACCCCTTAAGAAGAAAGATTATTTTCTTCCTTAATTTATGCATTGTAACTAAGCTTCCTGTTATATCGACAGTATTTTTTAAAAGGCTTATTCATCTGAGTAAGAAGCAAGGGTTGCCTGCATAACCCCCCAAATTAAGATGCACAAAATATTAAAACCTTCCTTGTACCACATGGTAACCTGAGCACAGATACTTTCAAAGGCCAGCGACACGAGGACCCTTTCAGGTACAGCAGCCGTAGCCCCACTGAGCCACTCTGGGGGAGATACGTGGAGTCAAGCATGCTCGAACCAGGCCTTCTGGCTCTGCTCAGCACCACGCTGCAGCTAACAACCCCTCGCTAGTGACAGCAGCACTGGTAATCCACTGCCGCCTGCTCACCCAGAGGATTTCCACCTCTCTGATCCAGGAGCTCAGGACCAAGCCCAGAGCCCTCCCGCCTTCGGATGCTTTTGGTGGCTGGCTGCGTGGCTTGCTGAAGGCGAGACTGCAAGTGGCCAATGTGTTCTGCTGCAGCAACGCAAAGCGTCTGTAACCATGAAGATTATCAACTTAAGCCAGACTTACAGATGCTCCACATTACAAAAAATTATCAAGATCATTGTTGGGCCTGGCACTGATTTTCCATATTGCCTCTTAAAACAAAGGCATCATGCTTCAGAGACACAAGATTCCCTAACATACACAAGTATCACTCACAACCCACACAAAATCAACAAAAGGTAAAAACCTACTTCTCTTCTCATGAAAGTATATGATTCTCAGACTACTAATCCTTAAAAGTTATACTCCATCTTCTTTCTAGTATTTGTGTTACATTTAGCATATCAAGGACTGGGTTGTGAGCAAGTTCCAGAGATGTCACTGTAACCTAAGTGCTAAATTGCTCTCAAATCTGTGTTAAAAAATGCAACACTGAGCTAAGGCAGCCTGCAGAACTCTAGCTCTGACTTTTCTCCACACACATGCAATAGCATAAACATCTTAATTTCATGAGCAGAAGCTACTTGTTTGACATGATGTAACATCGAATTCAAAGCAAAGTTGACATTGACAGGATGAGGTAGCTATTCAATATTTTGTTTCATCCTCATTATTCAGCATGTAGTCCCAAGGTATTACTTATAGAACGCCATCCAAATGTCAACCTCACTACAGAATAATTCATTATATATGGACTTTTTTTTTTTTTAAAAAAAGAAGAGAATTAAGTAGCTGAAACTAGTGTCCGCCAAATTAGACATCTGAGTTTTATTCCCAGGTGGTGTAATCTCCGAGTAAGGTATGAAGACTTTCAACAAATACTCAGGAGGATAAAGTGAAATAATTATTAGTACTGCCTAAACTGACAACGGGCCGAGAGTGCAATGGGCAGGATAGCAAATACACTGCCTGCCAAGGCCAAAGCTCACTTTGCTCAGGAGGGGACAGGAGAGCAACAGCAGCTCTCTCACAAGAGGGTCTGTTTCATCCATGCCCCATCCAGAAGTCACCTCTCTGTTTGGACCCAAGTGAAGCACCACAGCATTTTTTAACTCGGGTTTTGGCAACAAGCCCAAAGCAAGCTGTCAGTGGAGATTTTCAAAAGGCTGTGACTCACCTGAGTAATGAATGGATTTCCAGTAGGCCACAGCAAGCACCTGTTTGCCCCAGAACTATCCCTCTCCAACAAATTTCAAAATCCTGCTGCAAGCCAGGAAGGCAGTAGAGCCCCTCAAAATTAAGGATGCATCATTTATTTATTTATATAAGCAAAGGTATAAATCGGTCTAAATCTAGGGATCACTGTTTCTCTGTCCTCACCAGGATATACCCAGCCCAGACCTGTAATTTCACTTTACAGTTATGAGATGTTTCATTTTGGAGGATCAAATTCTCTCTACTTCTACCTCTGCCTAACTCCGTGTTCATTTAATGTATTATTTCCATTAAGCTCAGGAGAGTTCCCAGCCCAGGGTATTACTGCTGGAGGCCGATCAAGAATGGCGTAGCCCAGGATAGCAACCAGTTAAATCTTTTCTAATCCCCGCATTCAGAAATGGTGGCTCACAGCGGCTGGCACGCAGGAACTGAATAGAGCAGGCAAGCTCGTATTTCTCTCACCAGGCCAAATTAATAAAAACAAAACCTGATTTCTCCTTCTCATTTTCCTATTCTTCCTGCTCCCCAATATTTTTCCTCTTTCAAACATATTTTTTTTTCCTTGTTTGAGAAGCTTAATGTTTGGCTGCCTTCTGAAGAAACGGGCAGAGTGACAGATGAAAGGCCATATTCATTGCCTAATTCAGAATAGGGAAAAACCGACTGCTGTGCATTTAAGATTCTAACAACCTTGCAATTTTGTATAGCCGTTTTCCCCAACCCGTTCTTTTGAAGAAATCTGCTTTTATTCTGTTAATAACTAACCACAGTTGCAGCAGCATGGATCCGATTAGCAGTTCTTATGCTACAAAGGAGCGGGGGGGGGAGGGCTGTGAACGGGGTTGCCAATTTGTCCACCTGGGTCCCCAGGAGAAAGATTAGATGAGGCGCTTGCTCCTTTCTTCCCCACTCGCTCGCTGCTCCACACTAGACAGACCTCTTCAAAGCTCAGCCACTGACTTCATTATTTTTTTTCCCCTCTCAAGTCTCATTTAACCGCCCCTCCACATGTTTTGCACTCTGTGTCACCGCATCCCTCCAAAGCAACGGCGTGAATTGGGATGAGAGGGGTTGGGAGAGGCTGCAGCCGCAGCTTGCCCAGCGCTTTCTCTCACACCTCTACAGGGCCTCTGAATTGCTTTTAGATTTTGTAAATTGTATTTTCTTAAATTTGTGCAAACTGTTGGAAAAGAGTGTCTATGTTCTTTAGGGAATGATCCAAACCCTGTAATCATATTTTTTTACTCTGTCCTTTTAAGCCTTTCATAAAAATGATAGTTTTGCCTGCCTTTAAATTGAAGTAGAAGATTGCAAAGGGTTGCATTGACTTAGTCATTCATAATTACTTGGGACATGACATTATAATACAAAAAGCATAGGCTTCGGCTACAGAAAAAACATTCTCAATTTCTTTATAAAACGACAATTAAGCAGAACATAAAATTGTAATTGATGCAAGTGCTAAATATCTAAAAGCTCTTAACAAAGGATAGGGTAGTATTTCTTCCTTACATTTGTCTCACTTCTTCCTTCCAGAAATGAAACCCACCCTGCCACACACCTGAAATGTAAGACTTCAAATTGCACTTGGAAGTTAATCCAAGTTTCAAAAGGAAGAATTTTTCATTATCAGTGCTCATTCTCTAAGCTGCATTTCTATGAGGACAGTTTTTCTCTAAGGTGTTCCTTATTGTGTCTACTATTTTTAAGAGCCTGAGAAGCACAACAAATTTAGCAGACATACACTTCTAGTATTTTCCACCTAATAAAAACCTTAACTCATAATTTTAACATTGCCAAATTTTAACAAAACCACATATCAACTTTCATTTATAGTATTTGCAGTGTTAAAACATGCAAGATACCAAAGAAAGGGTGAATGTGACTTGAAACTGCTGTTTCTTATCCGTATTTCTTTTCCCTTGATCCAGCTTCACCCAAGAACTGCTCAGAATTCATCACCAGGCGGCATTAACTCAAAAGACCAACAGCGATGGAGTTTCACTCCTCCCTACTCTCTCAAATTCAGGCAAGCAGGTGGAAACTAAAGCAGCACTGATATGCTGCTAGTCCTGCCTGCTACTTCTCATACTAGTCTACCGCCTGCAATCAATGGGCATTTTAGTAGCAAAATGTATGTACTCTCATTAATATTATCCTCAAAAGGAACAAGCTCTTAGATAATCTAGTTCTTCTTATTGCGCTGTACTGCCTATCACCCAGCCTGCACTCAATGGTTCTCAGGGACCGGAGAGGAAAGGGCAAGTCGAATGCATAAAGGATAAAAGCACCTTGAGGCAAACCCACTTCCAAAAACCATTTGGTGGGTTTGATCTTCCTGAAGCCAAGATCTATCATGCCATATTTCATCTTGCCCGACAACAATAAGCTCCAAAGACCAGTGCAGAAGCGGAGCAATTCTTCATGTATTTTTAATCAACTGAGAACTTTCATCCGATGAGCTCTCTCCGCAAGGTCACACACACCACGTGCCGCCACGTGCCTCTCATGCAGTTTGCAAACACCAACTTGTATGTCAGCTTCTGTTTGGAAGGGGGAGTATCAACGTTAGCAACCCCTGGTTATATCATTTATAAACATGCAGATGTGGATTATTAAAGATTAATGCATT
>KL276483.1:0-13945 GCA_000699545.1 Podiceps cristatus | reverse complement strand
GCGGCATTCCGTTTGTCTCACGCCGAAACCAATTCTGTTCTTCATTAGTCAACGACAACCCACATCACCCTGTTCTGGAGGAAAAATCAAAGGTGCAAGTGTGAATTGAGAATAAGTGATGAAACTGATTACTAAGAAACTTAACGGCTGTAATCAATCAACACATCACAATAATTTCAGCCCACTGTTATCTGGAGATGGGGAACAAACAGAAAAGCTTGCCATTGGAGTGAGTTGTTCTTTTGTGTTTGCTTTCTAAAAACCCGCTCTGCAATTTGACTTCCATGTTACCTACGGAGAGATGCTGTCAAAGGGCAGTTCGAATTTTTCAAGCAGCAGCTCAACCTGCATGAATTTGGTCCCCAAGGAGGAGAGAGAATATCTTGCTTTTAATTAATTTAAAAAAAAGTTATTATCCAGAGGTAGCAGAAATGTCCTTTTTTTGAGGCTAACTGGCTATTTTCTCGCTGGCCCAGAATTAATTCAAGCCATCTTTGCAATTGTTCGGGTTCCTTCTAAAGAGGGATCCACCGCATATCAGTCTAGTCAAGTCTGACACTAACTATGAAGCATGAAGGCCACTTTAAATATCTCTAATGGCAGTGATACATGGTTCACAGAAAAACTGAAAACTGCAACAGCCTATCCCATCACAGAAACCAAACCACTTACGACATTTATGCTCTATTTTATCTAGGTATAACAATCATCTGTCAACAACAACAAAAACATATGTTTTGATGATGAAAACGTGAGAGACTTTTCCCATTTGCTCATCAATCACTGCTTAGTATTGCAAAGGACGAGGGAGTGAAAGACAACCTTTTAATTTATGATCATACGCAAATTAATGCCCTATTTGGCAACACAAAGAAGGAAAGAGAATCTATGTGTAGCCAAATAATGATGGAAGAAAAAAACCCCAAATGTTCAAAAAAAAAAAAAAAATCATACACTTTATTAAATTTCTTGACAAAAACATAAGTGGGTTGAGCAAAAAAGTTAGAAAGAAACGTAGAGGTCAATGATTAAATGTAAACAATAATTGTCCAATGATGGCCTTAAAGTATACATCTAAAACTAACAACAAACATACCTGTCAAGTCTTGGCGGCTGTGGTTAAGTATATTTGAATTTTGTTACATGAACCAGAGCACATGAATAATTATGCTAAGATTTTAATTGGATTTCAACAGCCGTCACACTCTAGGTGGATTTGTACCAGCACAGGGTTACCAGTGAGTCACAGGGCTTCAAGAAGCAGCCTGCTGTAGGCGTGCTGCCACGGCGTGCACAGCACCAGCCGCCTCGGCCTTTCGGCAATTTCCAGAATGGTGGAAACAGGCCTGGTAGGAAACTACAAAGGAGACAAACCAGATATAGGGATGTGGGATGCTACTGATCCCACAGCTATGGGGATGTGGGTGCTACTGATCTGGCCGTCTCAGGGAAGTCTATGGGAAGCATTTGCAGGGTGCCCCTCAGTGCTGTGCTCCCTGGATCCTGCAGGATGGTCAGTCCATGGGGCAGAAATGTTCGTCGTTGGCTTACACCACAATTAAACACCGAAACCAAAATGTATGACTGCGAAATATAAACATTGATAAACCAGATATTAAGCAACTGAAACCACTTAAAACTAATAATCAAAAACTACTCCTAACCACCAAGGACATGCTGGTTTTGGCAATTTATTGTTTTTCTGACGCTTAACTTAGAGATGATGAAAAACAGCAGGTTGATGGCGCTGGAATGTGAAACCCTCTGTCGTCAGGTAAACCTAACAGGAGGAACTCAAACAGCATGTCTCTGTCTCATTTCATCTCCTGCACCTGTTCTGGGAAGACCACCTCTGCAGAGGAGAACACCTCCCTGATCTTGCTGGCCAGACTGAGACTACGACAGCAGTTTTAATAGTGCCTTTTGTAGCATGGGCTCTCACCAAAAAACTAGATTGAGACTATTTAGTTATTTCACAAAGGCTTGAGACAATAGATTATTCATCAGTTGCGACCTGGGCTGAATTCTAATAGGTATCACAGGTTAGATGCTCCATGTGCTAGAAGCAATGCCTCAAGCTAAACGCCTTACAATTTGCTTATTTTTCCCCTTGTCAAAAGAGAGAAAACCTCAAAACGTTGTTCAAACCCTTCAAAAGAAAGGGGTTTAAACTACTGCTATGTGAAACATTCATGTATTTCATTTGTAAGCATTCTAGATTTGCAAAACTGCTGAATAGGTGTTTTGTGCACTAGCAGTGATTAAGAATATAGCTACATCAATGGCATTTTGTGTTTTGTTTTTTTCTGGTCTGGATGCCAACGAACAGCATGCATCTTCCTCGCAACAAGCTGTTGCAAGATTTCTGCCTCCGGAGAAGCCAAGGGGGAAATATTGATAGATGCATTAATATAATCTTTCTAGACAGGGGGATCATATCCATTTTACAAGGATATTATCCCTTTTCTTACTTTGCAATTATTTTAGGGTAACTGTAAAACTTCAACAAAAAATACAGTATTACAAATTCACTTTGATATGGTAGTCTTCTCTCCCTCAAATAATGTTTGAAAAGACTCCACACCATATAACATACCAGTAGTGGTGGTCAATGAAGTAAGCATGTGGAATAGCTCAATCCCAAGCAAAAGATTTTTCCAAATTCTTGTTTAAAACAAGATCTGTCTGATCGGCTTGTCTTACTGCAGCCACTTCTGGAAACAGTTCAACTCTTAGGCTTCTCCTTTTATAAGGCATGAACGAAAACATCACTCCCATTCTGTTTTTTGCATTAAAATGTCCTTTTGGACTATGATAGACTTGCTCATTTTTTTTTTTCCTTCTCTCAGCATTTAGTCACTCTAGTCTATCCACACATTGACTAACATGCCCACCAAGGCAGGATCCCCTGTTACATCTCTCTCTGAGCATCCCACTGCCCTCTTGCTCTTTTTTTGCCTATAGTGCGAGTTTTAATTCTGTAATTCTGATGGGTCCTGGATTTCAAGCTAACGAGCTGATCAGTACAGGAGGGGAAGACCTCCACGTCTGCAGAGAGTAGAGTTGATCACTGAATGGAACACATCCATTGACTCATATAATTATTAAACATTTGGGGTCTTTTTAGTCAGAGGGGGGTGCTGACCACAGGTTAGCATGAATTAAGATGACTGGCAACAACAGTCCTAAGTGAGAGTATCCTCCTGGAAATTATAACTCCAGCTGTAACCAAGCCCCCTGTGAAGGAAGACATAAGTGCAATTATAATAAAAACTACAACGCAGTTGATGCTTAATAGAGTGAAAATAAGTTTGTTCAGAAAGTAAATGTAACGTATTAAAAGCACAAGTCAAAATACTGATCTATGTGAAAAAAATACTTTTTTATATTTCTAAAAATGGCATTTGTATTCATTACCAAGTACCCTTCTATACTGACAAAAATTGCTGCAGAGGTTAAAAATAATAGAATCTATTAAATCTGCATGTCTATCATGGGTTAAGGGATTCCTAGCCTATCAGCAATCTTCCATAGAACTCTTAATATTAAAAATTTTTGCTGCTTACACCACAAGGGAGAAAGAGCTGACAAAAGCCTTTGGCCAGTGAGCTCCAAATTGGCGATGGGGAGCAGAAAGGGGAGTTTAGCTTATTTACATTTTTGCTTTGTTAGTAAACTGGAATGGTAGGAGCAGGAGGGAAAGGGAAAAAAAAAAAAAGAGAAAAGTGAAATTAACAGCCACTAAATCTTCTGGCAACAGCAGTGCATTTTCATGATGTGCTGTGTCAGCTTCCACTAATGGTTTAGGGTTGAATCAGGCACAGTTCAAGACCCAAAGCAGTGCAGGGCATCACATCGCTTTCTTTGGAAGCACATGTACCCTAATTATGAAGATGGCTACAAAATAAATAGATCAGGATTTCTGGCAAAGCAGAATAATGGTCTATTTAACAGGAAATCAGAATGCCATTTTGAATCCCTAAGAATCATAAAAGAGTAGCATTTCAGTCTTGTAAAGAATGGGTGTCTGAACAAGGAAGTGTTACCATTTTGAGAGAAAACTATCTTTCTGAACAAAACCCGTCGAAGTTGCTTTTTTCTGCTCTTAGGGGTTAATCTCCTTGGTCTGTTCCAGTAATGCGAATGGAAACAAAGGCTGTATATGTGTGTGCCACTTACCACACAAAATATCCGTCCAGTATTTCAGAGAGCACAGGAAGGAAATGCCCACTGAGCTAGGGACGTGCCAATGTCAGTGCTGCCTGTGCCAGTCCATTCCCGTGAAATTCGCGGCGTGCAGCAGAAAGCAATGCGGGGCTGCAGGCTTGCGGTGGGGTGAGGAGACAGCTTAAACAGGCAGTGGAAGAGAATCAGCCATTTGGGAGGTTTAATAGGGGGCTGTTTGTTTGTCTGCCCTTTTGATGTTAAATTAGTCTTCAATTTTGTTGCAAGGAAGGAGGCATTGGGGAAAGGATGCTTCTCTTCCAGTAAACCCTGGGAAAGCAACACCTTTATTTTAACGGCCTTCCCACCACGAACCCCCTGCAACACTTTGGCTTTCCCTAGCCACAGCTATCAGCAACACAACAGCTGCTCATTTTACAATGACTTGCTGGAGAGAGAATGATTGAAAGAGCCAATCTATGTCACACGGAGAAGCTGTGGCACAACATCGCAGGAGGTAATAGGAGAGGAATGAGGTCAGAACAAACAAGGGTAGGGTGAGAACGGAGAGGAAAATAGCAGCGAACAAAATAATTAAAGGCGAGACGCTGTACTACACAATCAATGTTTAAAAACGGACACAACCTGAACGCTGCGAACAGCTACAGCAATGCAAACAAGCTCTGCGTTACTTTTTCATAGGGTCTCGTGAATATGGCTGTTGAAAGAAGCTACCGAAGTCCTAGTAATGAAGCATAATGGTGGGAATACACGTAGGTGAAAGCACAGTCTAATTCATACAGCTTGAAAGCCCCAGCACCTGGCGGCGTCCCACTAGTTGCAGGGTTTTAAACAGCAGCCTTGCTCCTGTCATTTTGTAGCTCGAGAAACGCAGTGGCAGCAGCAGCAAGGCTGCTGCAGCTGCCCGGCTCCCCTCTGGAGAGCGCTGCGTTAGCTCACGCCTGGGAGTTCACCTTTAGCAAAAGAGCCGCAGAGACCGGGAGCTCACCCATGCCGGGGAAGCCACGGCAGGCGGTTTTGATTTAGCGCCATTCATAAAAATCCTTCCCGAGGAAGAGCTGCTTTTGTGTTACTGTGGCAGACTAGAAAATCGCTATGCAAAACGGTGACATGGTTTGTACGAAGAGGAAATACTTTTCACTAGGCCAGTCACAAAAATGAGCTTTTGGGCTCAGTTGAAGTAGTGAAGCGACTTCCACCCTGACCTTTGGGCCCACACCTTGTCTATTTTTACCCCAGAGGGATCAACTGGTTTCATAAAAGTTATTACTTTCCCCTGCTCACTGTCCTGTTCCCATCCTCATCTATCATGGCTACAGTAAAGCTATTTTCTACATCACAACGTTCTTTCCTTATTCAGCAATCAGGCTGCTAAAATGCCAAACCATTTACTTGCCTGCATCTGACTGTGGGAAAGCATTACCTTTCCAGCTAGGTGGACTACCTGGCTTCACTCAACAACAGGGACAGGCTTCTGAGTCACGTACTGTGAAATAGGCTGCAAATACAAAGGTACCATACTGCACACAATGCAAACGCTCCGGTCCTGCTGTGGTCCCTGCTGTTCCTGCCCACCTGAGCACGTGCTGGTGGTCAGAGTGGCTGGAGAGGAAAGAAAGGACTGCAGGGCGCACAGGCAGCATCAGGGCTCCACATGCTCAGGCCACATTTAGTATGCAACATTCCTGCGTGCACTAAGCTTACTCCCTTTGCTAATCTAGTTTAACCTCTGTATACAAACTAGCATGTACAGTTTACACAGATACCTTTCTATTGAATACCCAAAACATGCTCTAGTCACTGAATTTTAACCTGCATTTGGTTTCCAGCACATCTAATGAAAAGGTATCATTGCTTTTGTTTCTTTTAACTGAGCTCCATGTCGATTTTTTTGTGGTTTTGTCAGCAACTGATGTTATCCCTGTGCTAAGGTCAGCACTCTCCTACTCGTAAGAATTCCCCTAGTATTCAAAATGTCAGAAAATAATAAAAACCTTCAGAATCAGAAAAAGAATAAACTTATCTGAAATACCTAATACACATTGCTGCCTGACCCCCTGCAAGTAACATGCCAGATGGGTGGGGACAAGGTAAGAACCAGAATTAATGCATGCCTTTTCTTTTCTTCTGGATATTTTAACAGACTTCCACAAAGTTCTGAATGTACATGACTGACTGTGTGTCACACTCTATGTGGCTCAAGAGAGCGAGTGGCAAGTATGCCACTGGCATTTCAGTTATTACTGGTGGGGCTGGATTCCTAGAAACTTGTTGACCTTTGCAAATATTAAGAAATATCTCATACAATATTCTGTACTCATGTCCAAAATCACATTATCACAATAACAGGGTTGGAAAATCTCTGCCTCATCTTACAGGCCTGAAACCACCATATAACTCCAAGAGCCAAACCCAACAAAAATACACAGTAAAAACAAAAAAGGGACCCTGTAAATAATCGAGAGAAATATGTGACAGATAGATGACATGTGAACCAAATACAAAAAATAACCATCAAGTACTCACATTGGCTGATGATAAAGGCATTTATCCAAAACATATGTGGAGTCAAGTTGAGAATTTTGAGCGCTTCAAGGGCTTGCCACCTGAAGTTTAGATGGAATTTACTCCTGCTTTAAGTATGCATTTTTGGCCGAAAAGGCCCTGAAAATGCAGGATTCTCACAAAATAAATTAATTTGGAATATGGGAGTATTTTTTATTTAATAAACCTGTCTATCGGTTGAATGTTGTTTATTGGAACAAACTTACCTGGAATACTTGCTGGAGAAATGGGACCAGATCTTGACTGGTTGCTTCCAACGGGAGAGCCTACAGGGGAAGGCGATGGGCCCCCGGGGATGCCAGAGAGATGTGGAGAAGCATGAGGGGAGAAAGGAGACTGTGCAGGGTTGCTCTGCTCCCCTTGGCTGCTTGTAGAGCCTGATGCACTAACGGCTGAGCTCAGGGTTGCTTCGGTTCCAGTCGGCAAGTCGTCAATGGATCCAGATAAATCCTGAGGAAAACAGAAAAAAGGAATGTTAGTCATCGTACGACCAAATACTCTGGCCAGACGACTTGAGAGCTGGCACGGCGACAAGGTCCATTTGTTTACTTATTGCAGCAGATAACTGAGAGGTTGTCTTCAACGTTGGTTCATGTAGTTAAATGATGGCAGAAAATGCAGATAGTATAGAATCATAGAATCATTTAGGTTGGAAGAAATCTTTAAGATAACCGAGTCCAACTGTTAACCCAGCATGTCCAATTCTCTGCTTAATCTGTAATTCTTTCAAGAAAAGGAACAAGCAAGGGCAACAAATGAATTGGAACCAAATTCACTCAACATTGACTTTAACCTTTTCCATCTGGATTAAGCTTTCAAAATTAATCCCACAAATTCTGCCTGAGCATACTAAAACTAATGAAAATGATACATCAGTTTCACTTTCACACAGTATTTCATTTTGGGGTTTGCTACCGTTACAATCACAGCTTATACACTTCGCTCTTTAAACCATCACCAAAACGAGAGAAGAAGGGTATAAAATACGCAGCCCTTGTAACACTCGCATGCAGCTGCTTCACCTTGCAGAAAAGACACAAGAAGAGGCCCTGCCCTCAGCTGCAGCACAGGACCCACGGGCCATCTAGAAACAAGGAAGGCTGCTTCTGTATTTCCATCAAATACCAGTTCAACCAGCTTACAATTCACAGTTTTTCTTCAATTACATTTAAATATACTGCAAAACAGTTGCTCCACTTCAGTTCATAACTGCTGCCTTTTCAATGAGAAATTTCCTCTGTTGGTCAAAGCACATCTGAATACTAACGACCAATTGCTGGGCATATTCCCTGAAGCTGTAACATTGGAGTTATACTGGTCTTTGGATCTGTGGGAGTAATTTTGTTTTTTCTTAAATCATTGTAAAATCAGATATGAAAAAACAAGAATGCTGTGACAAAGCAAGTGTGTTCCCTTTAACTGTCAGGAAAAATGCTAATTCCTAAGCATCACAGAAAAATCTCATACAAACTGAAAAGCGCAAGGATAGCTGTGCTTCCGTAACACGTGAAGGCACAAGTTAAGGAGCACGTTACTATTTCTATTAGCGAGTTGAAGTGCTAGCAAGAGGTGGGGAACTACCTCACATATAAACCAGGTCATTAAATGACCTTTGGGGCTTCCAGTAAGCGGGATGACAGAGCATGTTACTTTGGCTGATACTGACTTCACTTGTCTGGCTCATGCAAGTGGTTGCACTGTAGACAACAGGACCTGTCATCCAAGTAGCACAACAAGAACGGGGCTCTGCCCACGCAAGGAGCTCAAGAAGCAGAGCCTTGCTTCTGTCTAATTTTCCTAACAAAACTAAAGGTATTTTCAGAAGTTACAGAACTTCGACAAAACACAAAGCGGTGTATATGAAGTGCAGCCTGATGCTGACTACCCCTGTTACGAGAGAGGTTCAGAGCCGGTCTCCCCTGACAGACAGATATAGTCAGTCTGCCAAGGCACAGAAAGAGTAGGATTAACAGTTTAAACACCAACAGAATGCATCAGAAGCCACACAGAATGCTAGGTTATTCCCCCTCATGCATAAAGGCAGTAAATACAACCCACTTGACTTAGCTCTCTCCAAGACACCTCGCAGACCTTATTTCAAACGAATTTCCACAAATACTTCAGGCACAACTCTCACCATAGGTTAATTTTGCTTTTTCTGACAAGCACAAAACTGTATGTGTGCATTAGGCATATGAAAAGCAAAAATTAAGTTTGAAACTTCAGTCTACATGTGGACTCTACATTCACTCAGGAGTAGACTTCCAAATCCCTACAAATGAAAAGTTAATTGTGAAATGGGCAATAAACTATTTCCACTATTTCTTTTTTGAAACTACTAACTGTAGAAAATGTAAACAAGAAATAACAGCTTTTGACACTGTATAGAGCAACAGTAGACGTTTTCACAGTAGACATTTTCACAGTAGAATGTATTTGGCAAACAGGTAAGCAATTACTGATTTTCCATATGTAATATGGTATTCTTCTAAATGGAATCTAATCGCTGCTGTCGTGATGTGTAACAAATGCTGCAGGAAGTGCTGATAAAACAAATGCTGCTGAAAAGCATGTAATAAACCTCTGAAAACCGAATGTAGCAGAATAGAGTCTGTTCTAAAGGAATACAAATCTTGCATAAAAAAGCAGATAGGCACCCAACCGATAGAAGATATAGAAAACAGAGGGCTTTATATTTAGAATAACAAAGATTTTAACAGGGTGTTTGGATTAAAGCTCTCATTTGTTTCGGCAAGGCACAAAGTACTTGAAAAACAAACACGCCAAAATAATGAAAAGCCATGAAGCAGTTTAGCACTGTCCATGATACAATTATCTGTTATTCAGAGAGCGAGGCAAAACCCAACCATTCCCCACAGCATCTCCCTGACTTTCTGAGCGCGTGTCCCCACAGCATCTTCCCACCTTTCCGAGAGCATGCGGGGAAGAAGGTGGGAAGAAGAAGGAAGTTTGCTTTTCCCATCAGGTCGCATATGACTTCTCCAGCCTCCCGCGGGGGTGGAGTGACTGACAAGTCCCAGGCATGTCTTCAAGGGCCTGCCTTCCAGGGATTTCCTCACCAACCTGATGCATCTCATTCACAAAAGTGGAAAAGAAAGGAAGAGGAAAGCTTGCGTGATGCCGGCCTATTTAAAGAGCGAGGGCATGCCACCCTCCCCCAGTACTGACAGAGGGAGCAGGCAGGCGGGCTCAGCACGCCCGTGGGGACTTGCACTCCCCACGCACACTCGCCCTAAGCACTGGCATTTCCTCCCGGGGCTGGGGAACTTCGCAACCCACTGAACTCATCTGCCAAGGGTGCTACGGTAGCATTCATTCATCAAATCCATCAAGAAAGCTGATAACGAGGCTGCTCTCAGGATGGCATGAAAAGCTGTTGCCTATCTGGACGCCTGGGCTGTGCTACCCAACCTTTACCTTGCGCTACAGCAGCCTAAATTGAGAACTGTCAGCCGTTGTGTGCCGGGTGGTTTGCAGATAAAATACTTTGTATTTTTTGTTAATATACACTTTGTGGCCTTATCTAGTCTTCTAAGATAGAAAAGCCTGAGTAGGCAAGCAACTGGGAAACTTCTAGCATACAAAGGCTTTAAAAACACCTCTGTTATCCACAAAAGCTGATTGGGAAATTAAAGTGAAGGAGAAGAAAGACTTTATGTGAAGTACCTGGACAGAAAGAGCAGAAGTTGACTTACTGTTCGCCTATTATCAGTATTTTAATGCTTGCTTTTACCTCGGTATAACAGCACAGTAAAGAAGTCACGTGCAATTTCCACATCACAAACATTTATTTAAATATAAAACACTGTACATGTACACATTACATACATAAATTACATGGATATACTTGCATTTACTTAGCATATCCATATGTAAAGCTATTAAAAAGCCTACTAATAAGAGAAATTCACAGTGGTTTAAGCATACAGCCTAGTTAACAAAGAAGCTCTGTAACTAATACTCCTCTAGAGGACAATTTAGTCAGCAGGGCACCAACTCTATTCTTCTTTTATAAGTACTATCAGATCTATGATGCCTGTAAAGAACAGAGAGACCTTACTTACTGCATCTCATTCAAACCAAGGCACCTTCAAGCTAGAGTGCTTCCATTTATCTTGTTGGAAAGTTGGCAGGTTAGGTAATTGCTGGGATTCTTTTAAGGGGTTGAAGTCCCCGTACCCTAAGGCATGCCTTAAATTTTGCCTTTTTTCAGAGGCTTTTTCTGCAAAGCACTTCTTTCTTCCAGTCAAATGTAGCAAGTCTAGAATTACCAGAAATCTCTTGTTACACAGACCAGTTTCTTGCAGAGTAATCTTATTATTATTGTCTATGGTATTGGTATCACTATATTTTAAAATGTAGCACCAAATCTAAGAAAAAAAAAAAAAAGGACAAAATAATTTTTCCTCCTGTCACAAATTTGCGTCACAGTTCTGTATTCTCTATGCCAGCTTTACATCCTGTATTATTCAGGACATCACAACCAGCTTTCAAAGTTCACTTCTAGATAATGCCTTGATTACAAACTGAAATGTCCCTGCACAGGATTTATCTCTTTTAGTGAAGTGTTTTATCACTGACTATCTTCACTTCTAGCCTCACCTTCCACCTATGCACCACCTTTGCTCTTGTCCCTCTGACAACTACAAGAACTAAAATGAACAGGATCACATTGTGCTTGGGTTTATAATGTTGTGCCTTCCTGGTGGTATGATCTTATCAGACTGACAGGAGAGCCACTCTTGAAACAGCACCAATTTACTATTGCAACACAGCCAGCAAGGGGTGGAAGGAAGCAAACTGCTTATAAAGAGCCATGAAACACAAAGTTACTTAGGAAGAGAACACAAGAAAAAAAAAATACAAACACCCATATATAATAACAATGTTAACTTACCCAAGGAATATACCTAGATCCAATCAACAGCAAAAAAGAGACTACAGTAACTTGGTAAAATACCACCACAACTTTACATGCAGAGTGTGACAGAATTAGAGCATTCACCACGGAGCAAAAATCTACACTGCGAACACTTCACACAGTTGCCGGTTTTTCTCATGACTGTCTCAGCAGACGTAAACCAAGATTTTACTACAGAGATCCCTTGCTAAATACCTACAGTTGGAAAATGATGAGCACGTTCTCTGAGATCAGTAAAAAGGGAAAGCGTGGAGCAGGTCTAGTATCTACACAGCACCTTCCTAACTAAGCTTCTACGCTGCTAAATTACACCCTAAATTCACTGACAGGTTATGTGGCTCTCTCACAGGGATTGTGTGGAGCACAAACAACCTGGGACTCCTTTAAACTTCCCAACTCTTGCCTATTGGTTCCTTTACGCTTGGGGATGAGAAGAAAAGCAGAGGTATTCTGTAGATACTAAAGACACTCAAAACCTCCCCAACTCCAAGAAGCTGAGAACCCAGACTCTACCCTACCATCCGTTTTGCTAGCACGAATCCCAGCACCACACGCAGGGAACTGCAACAACTGACTGGCTGCAGCATCAAAGCCCTGCTCCCTCCATTCAGGCCTTCCTGCAGTATGTTTATTAGGATAGAGGATGATGCTGCTCAAAAAGACGGAATACTGCATGAAATATCCATCTCCTTAACACGAATCACCACTTCAGAAGTAAAATTATATATACACGCAAACGTATTTTACATGTAAGTATGTAAATATATATTCAAGCAGACATACACTCTGCTATTGTTTCGGAGCCATGGGGGATTATGAACAATATGCTCTGTAATTGAGATTAACTTTGAACAAATGATTTGGCTGACAAACACACATAGGCGCACAAAGGGAAAACCCACAATAGCTCTGTTTAAATTTCAAGATATTTGTAAGACCTCCTTTCATCACAAAGCAGCCTATAATAGCATGTTTCAAGAAGTCTTCCAAAGGCCCTGCTGGTCACACTGTGGAGGTAGCGAGCGAGCTAACAGCCTCCCATCGCCCATGCAACCAGAAAAACACATGGGCATGGCAATGATGGGGGCAACGAGGAAAATCCTCCCGTTACATTTTTGCCAAAGTGCCTTTTACACCCTCTTCTGAAAGGAATTCAGGGAGAGAGAACAAGGCTCATTCTCTGAACATTGTTAATCCAAGGTTTGGAGAAGGAAAAGTAGACAAGGTCACTTCTGTTCCTAATACCTCCTTGAGGAAAAAGTTAGATTTTCATTGACAAGCACAACCCTACCTCAGAAAATGCTATTATAAGGAGATGATCTGTTTCATACCAAAAAAATTACTTGCAAGACAAACTCAAACTTTGGTAATATTTGGGGTACAGGTACTTTTTAATTGGTCATGGTATTTGTCATCTTACTTCACGCCACTTCTAGATGTTTCAGTGGCTTTAATAATTTTTAAACTCTAACCTCTATGTAGTAAACTGTTCATGCAATACTCTAGATGAAGGAAATTCTAAGTGTATGATAAAAATGCTAGCTGCTTGCACTAAATTTAGTGACAAAGCACCACTTGCTGGGGAAACACATTCCCTTCATTCTGCAGACCTCACATGCTTCCCAAAATATCTCAGTTACTGAAATGTGTTGCAAGGACTCTGATCAGTATCAAATACTTTCTCTGAGAAGTTATACAGGGAAATCCCCAAGGATGCAAAATCTTTTCCCCCAAAGCCCTATACCCACTCAGGCAACAGAGAAACAGTGCAAGCTGTGCCAGTGCTCTGCCTGCTCTCTTTTCAACCTATACGATCCTGGAATGGCATCAGTCTTCAAGAAGTTATCTATAAAGAGCCAACTTGGAAAACCAGATTCAAGTCACAGCTTACCACCTACTCACTAAGCAAATGACTGTTTTGGACAGTTCTTTTTTGTAATTTGGATATGAAATTCATTCCTAGTCTTAAAAAATCCCCCTGATTAAAAGTGCACAGACAACATTGTTTCCAATTAAAGTGCTAGTCCAAAAAAATAAATACTTGCCAAGAGTTTTAGTTTGCTTTGTTCTTTTTCAAACAGGTTCACTAAAGCTGTTATGAATTTTGCTGGTGACTTTAACTGTCTTGGGTTTTTCTCCAAACACTTGGTTAATGGGAATGTTTCATCTGCCAAATGTAAGGGACCTTAAGTGGACTCGCTGCAAAGTCAGACCCAACCAAATAGTCATACCTTCCCTGCCCCCCCACCCCCC
>KL276482.1:14267-27095 GCA_000699545.1 Podiceps cristatus | reverse complement strand
GCTGGCAGAGGGTCACGACCAGCCTGACTGCTGGCTGCAGCTGCTCACGCCATGGGTTTTTACCAGGTTAATTCATTTTATTTTCCTTCCAGCTGCTGTTTTGCAGAACCTGGGTGAAATCTTAGCCCCCTTGGCATAGCTTACGTTGATTTCAGCAGGGCCAAGGAGGAGACAGTAGTTTTCAGGGAGACTTGTCGTTTAGCTGTGTGCCCTTCTGAGGGAAGGTGAGGAAATGAAGGCATATTGAATAAGCCACCTGAGTTGTAATCAATCAGTGCTGCTGAATCTCTGTAATTTGTAGGGAGGGCTAGCTTACAGAGAAATCAAATTAAATGAAAGTAACCTCAATAATTTCTAGTATTTGAGTTCTCCCTCATTAATGATGGTATTTCTGCTTGTACACAGTGAGTCGTTTGGGGTTTTCTTTTTGTTTTCTAAATGTGTGGACTATAATGACTAGAACTGTTGCTACTTCTTAATAGCTTTTAGGTCCTACTTAAGATTGTTTGGTCAAGATACAGTTTGGAGGTGCTGCAGAGAACAAAAGGGCAGTTCCTGCCCTCCCCAAGGTTCTGCAGTTTATAATATATTATATGCAGTGATTCTGATATAGAAACTTGTGTGACAATTTGTGGTGAAACAGAAATCTGTTGTGTGGCTTTCTTACTTGTGTTATGGTAACACCCAGAGGCCTTGCTGTCCTGTCCACTGACAAGCATAGTACGTGATAGTTCACTCAGTGCCCGATTAGAGTATGGTGGACTGGGAGCCTCTTACACCACAACAAGAGAAAATACTGCAGTCCTTCTAAACAGCGCTGGTACCAGATGATAGCAACTACATGAGATTTGTAGAGTATACTTCCTTTTGACTTTGGAAACCAGTGCAGTAAAAGGATTTGTAACAAAGAATTTTCATTGATTAACAATACGTCACAAAGATTATCTTTTAACGTGTTACGTAGGTGTCTGACATCTGTTTGGAGGATGGAAATAATGGCCCTTCAATTGGCCAGAAACCTGATTTTTTCTTGAAGGTATCAAAATACCTGCAGAGATTTAGTTTGGTCAGTCTCTTTTGGCTTTGAACATACCTCTTGTCTAGGTTCCTTGACACAAACACGCACCATTTACAATTTCTAGATATAAGCAATATAAGAACATATTTGAGAGAAAGCTGAATCAAGATCAGGCCTTCGGCAAGTGGCTAATACATTGTGTTATTGCCTGAAGTAATAACTTGAGGCCCAAACTAGTAACAACTTGTGTGATGCTTGTATCCAGTCTCGTTACTGCATTCACAAGTAGCTGGAGCTCTGACCAAAGGAGTTAAGACTCTAGTGTAGCAGACAGTAGTTCCAGGAGTTACAAAGTTTGCTTGTAACATCTCCATGTTTCATTTGGGGGGTGAAAATGGCAAATTCTAGTTCTCATGAAAGATATTAAACAATGCGATCCTCCTTTCCTTTAGATGCGATTAAAACCGGAGTCTTCTCTGCGTTCATGTGTTTGGAAATGGTTAGTTTATTTATTATTCTAATAAAATAAATGAATAGTCCACTTTCTTTTGTCCTTTTTCTGATCAGTCATCCAGAGATAAGGAAGGAAGAAAGAGCGTTGCATTAATCCTCAGCAACTGGAGATGCTTCGGGTTCTTTCTTTGGCTTAGGTAGCAAGTAATAATTGGCATGTTTTATCTTAATTCCGTTTGCCATATGATATAGCAATGGATAAAGTCAGTATGAGAGTTGCTGGATGAGCTAGAAAGGTGATCTGCAGAACGGTGCTTCAAAAACGTGAGGAGAAAAGTGAGCAGCCTGGCTAGAAAGCAGAACATCTGTGCGGAAGCAAAAGGGAATGGCGTGTCCTGGATCTGTGGGTGATGGGCACTGCTCTGGAGTCCATGTGATGGTGTATGTTCACTGGTCTTGATATAGAAACTGTGTGACGATGAATCATCCTAGCCATAAGTGTATGTAGGCAGAATGTTAGAACTGTATTCGCTTCAGCATCCTAAGGTAGAGGGGACTACAGCTATTAGGCTGTACCTGTTATTTTAGATCCGAAGACAGAGCACATCAGGCATGTATATTTATGTGTATGTATGTGCCTAAGCCTGTGTTTGTGGGAACATTTGTTTCTTTTGCCTTAGGAAAACATGAGTTAGAGCTTCTTCCTAGTAACTTCAAGAATGATCTTGTCTACCCGTTGAGAAGTACACAGTCTTTAAGAAACAAGTAGAATGAGAAGCCTCGGTTGAAGCATATAGCTAAGAGGCAATATTCAGAATTACATTGACTCAGGATGCTCGTGGAGTGTAATGTTGTGACCTAGGGGGTAACACAGGTTTCTTGTTTGGCTTTGTTGAGAGAAACATGGTGGTATGTCCTTCTAGTATAATAAAAAGTTAAGGATATCTTTGTCTTCCTTTGCTAACACTCTGAGATCTCAGATGAGTTCGTGTGTAAATTACAGAATATTTCCCCCCCCCACACACAATGTTACAGATTGACTCAGGATGCTCGTGGAGTGTAATGTTGTGACCTAGGGGGTAACACAGGTTTCTGTTTGGCTTTGTTGAGAGAAACATGGTGGTATGTCCTTCTAGTATAATAAAAAGTTAAGGATATCTTTGTCTTCCTTTGCTAACACTCTGAGATCTCAGATGAGTTCGTGTGTAAATTACAGAATACTTCCCCCCCACACACACAATTTAGATGTTACAGGGATTATCTGCTGTGAGCAGGGGAGTAAAATCAAACATTGCCATGCTGAAGTCCTCTCCCTCCTGCGCCCCATGCCCCCATGGTATGTAACCAAAGCAAGGATCCAATTTTCATTTCCATCATTTTAGGGTGAAAATTAAGAGCAGACACACAGAAATAGTACCTGTTCTTCTCTCCTGTTTTTCGTGTCACTGACATGTTGTTTGTGAAAACACGAGAAGGGAAATCACATGCAAAGAGTGTGGCCTGTGAACAGACACCATCTGACGTCGTCATCGTAGCTGCTGTCTGTGCAAGACGGCTTCGTTGAAAAGCTGTAGCAAGGAGCTCAGCTGAGCAATGACGCGTCGCCAGGACTCTCCCATGTCTCCCTCTTCATCCTCATCGATGGCAACTCGTCGTTGCTGTTGTCATGTAGTTTCCATTAAATTGTAAGGCCGGTCTGTCTTTGCTTGCTTACTAGAATACGGTCATCCATTTTTCACTTCAGCTTTTTGCAGTGCCCTTCTGGTTAGTCTGTTGTCTTTCTTCCTCCTCTTTCAGTCTTGCTATTGATTATTGATACAGGGACAAAATAAACCTATTCTGAGCCAATTTGCGTGGAGAAAAATACATGATTGCTAGTGTGAATAGCTCAAGAACAGCTCTTTCTGCCTGTTGTCCCAGCAATATTCAGGCAGCTAGGCACTTCCCTCTGCAATAAAACACATGTTCCAGGCTATAGCAGAATTTAGTTGGAAATTCAGATGTTCCATGTTTCTTGATGGCTGATTTCCCACCAATTAAAAAGTAGGATGAGCTCCATTAGAGTCATAACAATGCCTGACAAATCCTTCTTTAAAGGTAATTAATGGCTGAATGGTGGAACGTACATTGGGCACAAGCTGAGAGCAATCTCTTCTGAAGAGTTGTTAGTTTTATTTGTGAAGGGTCTGGAGTAGCAATGCCACCCAGTTTACGCGAGGCTACGTGTTCGTGTACCTCCTGCCAGGCTTTGGGTAGAGGGAACGGAGCACAAGCGTGAGGCTCCTCTGTGTCAGAACCCGGAGGAATCGGGAAATGATCGGAGTCAGTGAGAGGAAGAGGCATGGGGAGAGAGGAAGGAGAAGCACAACTGATCTTTGGGGAAACCAGCCAGATCCTACTCAGAAAGGGAGAAGGAAAGGGAATATCATTCACGTTTTCCATGCTGACTGCGGGAATTGTACCTGGCCATCCCGTTCTCTCTTGATTCGTGTTCCTAATCCCTGGGCTGCTGCTCGGCCCTCTAAGCACTCTGCTCGCTCTTTGGGCATCGCATTGATCTGCTGAAAAGTGAAAATAGCTCATTCAATTTGGGGCAGCATTGAATTTTTACAGATTTTTTTAAGTATTCAGAATGTTGTGGGAAACAACCAACCAACCAATAATGGGAGGGGTTTGATTTTGTTCTTTTTTTCACCATGAGGTTTTGTGTTCACTGGCATAGGCCAGTGGTACAAAGGGGTAGCAAACCAAATAAAGAGAGAAAAAGAACCTTGAATAAGAAACTCTCATTTTTTTTTTCAGCTCCAAAAGCCATTTAGAAAAATAAAAAACCTGTTTTCTACCAACAGTTACCTTCTGAAAAAGCACTGAACAGTTTTCAACCCACTCTATCTTCTGCAGCAGAAATATTTTTTATAATAGGCTGGACACTGAAACCACAAAGTTATGAAACAATATAAAACATAATAATGGCTTGTGGCAGAAACAATTTAATTTTCATTGTTCCAAGGAACTAGCATGTTAGTTTGCTTTTCTTTCAGACCACAGTAGGATTTTCAGGCCAGTTTCTCTACTGATTTTTAGGGTATCTGCTGCGCTTTGCAGATTTTTCTTTTGGTATGTACTGTGTTCTGTTCCCGTGGGCTGGTATATTAATAGGATTTGATTCTAAGTACTTTCATGAATCACGTTGCAAGCTACAGTTTAGCTATTCCTATTACAATACAGAAAGTTCTGAAGCAATCAGATGCTGTGGTAGTGGAGGCCAGAAGAAAGAATTAGGGGAGGAGGTTGAAAGGTTCGAATCCTCAGGAAATCACTTCACAAAACACGTGTCTGTTACTCACCTGCGCATCAGTTCTGGCAGTATATATTTATAGTATGTGTATTTACTTTATAACAACATTTTTTCAGGCTTCCTGAATTAATAATTGTTAAGGTTTGAAGTAATACAGCATTTATTACTATTAATGTGTTAAATTTGGTCTTCGTTATTATTGGAAAAACCCACCGAGGAAAGCGCGGGGAGGGAAATGTTGACAGGCAGAGAAGACCCCTTTAGATGCATCGCGGCACTCGGGATGGTAAAGGAAAGAACCTTGAGCTGAACGAAACAGCAAGGTGAGGCTTGTGAGCTTTGCCCTAAGGGGCGACGCTTTGTGTTGGGCTCTGGTGTGACCAGTCACTTCTCAGTGTGTCTTGTCAATCTTCTCTGGCTTGGATCGCGCTGCCCACAGTGTGTCTTTTATGAGTGCCTTGGAGATGCTGCTGTTGCAGGAGACATAGCGCCAGCGACTCAGGAGAGCGGCGGGTGCTTTGCTGCAGGATGGTACCATCTGGCCGTCCAGCACGAAGGAAGAGGAAGAACAACAGGGAAGGAAGAGGCATCCAGAAGAGGAAAAGCGAGGCCCTAAATGGAGAAACAGATGCAGTCACCTGCTTCTGTGACTGAAAATTTAATTATTTTGTCTACTCTGCTTCAGTCTGAAAAGCAGCTATATCACACAGTCTGAACATTTTATTCTGAAAACTGGATCCTTGTCTTCACAGCGTGGTTAACAGTGGTTCTGAGCAAGTGGGAACAGAAATTATGCCATAAATTTCCTTGATACCCAGCCCTACACATCGGTTGCAGCAGCAAGCTATGGCATCTCTATTCATGTCCCCAGCCTCTGGGCTTCTTCGATAATGCCAACTGATACCTTTTCTTTTCCCCCTGTTATTAAAAGCCTCTTTCCTCAGTAATTTTTTATTAACTCTTAATTTATTGATGAATGCACAATAGTCTTCCTTGAGCTAAACCACGCAGGACAGCTTCATCCCTTTACAGCTGGGTAGAACTTCGAGGTTAGAGATACTGAACCCCACTGGAGTTTTTCCAGGGGCTCCGGACACTTCAGCCCTTTCGAGCTCTTTATGGTGCTGTCTCCAGCTGTACCCTGGCCCTTGTATTTACTGATTGTTTTCCTCCCAAACCAGGCTGATAGGAGCAACCGTATTTTTGATTAATTACGTTTAATTGCTTTCTTCTTAGAGTGTTTCAAATCCAGTGTTGGTTTCCAGCTTGGGATGAGCTCAGCAATGGGGAAGTTACTACATTTCTCATACAGGAGCACCGTGATGGTGCTGTTGATGGTTATCATTGATCATCTAGCCTGGACTCCTGGTTGATGCTTACTGACCCCTACATTCGTTTGTCATCACCTCATTACGCTCTTTGTTTTAAAAAGCATTCAGAAGTTCAGTAGGAGATGTTAATTCTCTGAAAAGGCACTAAAAATGTATGTGAATTGCTAAAAAGGATCATAGAATCATAGAATTGTCAAGGTTGGAAAAGACCCTTAAGGTCATCGAGTCCAGCCGTTAACCCATCACTGCCAAGTCCATCTATACCGTGCCCTCAAGCACCACATCCATCCGTTCTTTAAATACCTTCAGGGATGGAGACTCAACCCCTTCCCTGGGCAGCCTGTTCCAATGCCTGACCACCCTTTATCAATATTAGTTGAATATTGGATCAATATTAGTTGAACACAACTCAATATTAGTTGAATACAACTCATTACTGAAGTTGTTATTTGCTTCCACATTTTGGTGTGCTAAAATAAAACCCCATCATTGGTCCATCGTGATTTATTTTTAATTGCTCTCGGCACCAGACTTGGTGTCACTTTATCCTCTTCTGCCACAGTCGCCTCACTACTCCTTCTGAGCTTTCCTTTTGTTGGTGAAATGTTCCCCCCAAAATCACGAGAGTGTATCCCCACAGAAAACCAACCTTAAGCCTGTCTTGAAACTTGCATGATGAAAGAACGTTACGTAAACAAAAGTCCCGTAATAATCACTGCCAGAATCAGTCAAATTTTGTAAATTAACCTCAAAGCTGCCTTTCAGCTCTTTGAGCTTTTATCCAGCTTTTCCCCTTTTCACAGTCACCCTAGAACAACTGGAATTGTACCTGCTGTGTTCCCCACACCTCCTGAGGTCACCCCGGAGAAGCAAGGTGGTTGTAAGCAGCACAGGATGAGGTCATTGCTTGTAAAATGCTTCAGAAGATCGGAATTATCGATCCTTCTTCCCTATTAACAGGAGATTCGCTGGAACCCGTCAGCAGAACCCAAACAGCCTCTGTAAGAGGGTTTTGGTTAACTCAGTGCCTTAGATTTTTAGGATACATTCTTCAAAAATCAATATAGACTTATAAACAACAGGATCCATGGAGCAGAAGATAATGTGCAATTACATATAAATTCACTAGGGACCATAAAAAAAAAAAAAAAAAAAAAAAAAAAGGAACCACATTTGCTTGCTACAAGAGTCTAAATTCTATATATAAGCACTGCCCTCTACTGCTCAGGGATTTTTGTTAATGCGTATTTAATTAAAAAAAGAAAAAGTTTCAACACTTCTTTTTAATTAAAATGTTTCTTGCTTATAAGAAAAGGACTCGGATCTTTTTTCTTAAAAGAAAAAGCCTAATTTATCATTTTTACAAACATAAACCAGCTGCGTTCTTATGTTAACATGGAGAACTTTTGTCAAGCACATAGTTTAGGATAAGCTGCGTGCACCTTCTCAGGCAGAAAAGGGGTAGAGGAAAACACATTTTCAAGTAATTGCACCTTTCAAAACCAGCCTTAAAATCCTTCCTTCTGAACTGTGATCACAGGAAGGGAATAGAAAGATTTCAAATTGTGAAGGTGTGGTCGTAGCAAGAGTCAATGTCTATTCCCAAAGTAAAGGCAACGTAATCTATTCAAGCTGTCTTCAGTAAATTCTTGTTGAGATCCTCTGTTAAGTTTATAGTACATTTTCTTGAAAATTGCAAGGTGCAAAACAAATGGAAAGGCCACAGTAACACTGTTACTACAGAGTCACAACATGATTGCAAGGGCTAGGAGGGCTCCCACCCTCCTTACCAGGAACCACTCCTCTGCCCCCATATGACATATGCAACATACACCCTAACTTACATCTCGACAGTCTTTAGAATATATTACATTCTTTTTTGTTGTTGTATCAGTGGAAAGTAAAGAAAAAAAATCATGGATACAGTAGCAAAGGTACTACAGCAAAATAGGAGGATTGCAATCATTAAGTCATAGGAGTCACAATGTCATGACGGGTAAAAACCAGGTTTTAACAAGATTAGAAGGCTGAAATTGAGCTTAACTTTGTACCTTTCCCTGGTGACTCCTGCTCACAGAGATGAAGTTTGGCCTGGTGAGCTGATCAAGAATTTCAGCACAAACCCAACCAATTGGGGAAAACGAAGCGTTAGAAATGGCCTCTGGGTCAGCTGGGGCTGCTTCTGCCCTGGGAGGGTTCCTGTTCCTTTGAGGAAGACCTTGCTGTGGGGGAGAGGAGGGTAGCCCGAAGCTTGGGAGAGTTTTAGGTCTTGGAAGCACTTGGGGTTGGTTTTCTGGTTTGGTTATCATACTCCAGGTAAACTTCTCTTTTTTTCTTTTTTTTTTTTTTTTTTTTTTTTTTTTTTTTTTTTTTTTTTTCTTTTTTTTTTTCTTTAAAGTTTTTGTTGTGCTGATCAGAGGGAACTGTTGATATTGGCTGTAATGTTGTTTTGGAAGTATGTTATTGTGTAAGTAGTGGATTGGGGGAGAATATCGGCTTTTTGGGGTGGTGTAGCTTTCTAAAATAATGATTTGGTTTGGGGAGCTATGTTATTAAAGTTAATAAATATTCTGCAAAGTATATAAAGGTCTTTAATGTAGGTAAACTATAATGCCTTTATCAACAAAAGATAAATATATTCTACTATGTTGCATCTTCATTAAAAAAAAAAAAGCTGTTAAGCTTTTTGGGTGGAAACCCTTGGTTTTCTTTCCATGTGTTTTGCTGTGAAGCTTGCTCGGATGCGTACTTCCTACCGAACAGGTCTGTTGCTTGTCTGTTCTGTGAGCAAAATCTGCTGTGCAGACTGAAAAATTGCGTGCTCGTAAGTTTGCTTAGCTTGCAGATTCTGCTATGGATCAGTGACTAATGTTGTTGTTGTTTTTTTCCTCTGTATGGACTTATCTTTATAGTGGTGACATAGTTCTTGAGTAAGTACTTTATTGTATTAAGTAAAGCAGAGTTTCTAAAATGAACTTTTAGAGCTGCCTCTTCCTACAACTCTGGTTTCTGTGATTATGATTGTAGAAGAAAATTCTAATTGCTAATGAACTTTTTCTTCATTGCTACCTTTTACTGTGAGAGGTGTGTTGGAGCAAGCTTGCTTGTGCTCTTAATATCTCACTAAATGTGTAACACCTCTGAAATATGGAATTGTTAACTCCAACTCCAGGTCTTGCAGCTCAAATGCCCTGTAAGTTTGGGGTTTTTTTTCCCCTAAATGTACTGCAGCACTTAACTAAGAGGAATAGCACTTAGCGATGCTGGTGGCCCGAGTGCCTCTGAAGAGGCTCCGTGACCGTGTTTCCTCCAGAGTAGCTGTGATACAGCTGGTCTCCACTTGTTTTTTAATGTGCCTGTTCAGGAGTGCACTGCAGTAGTTACCTATTAGCTTAATAATGTGGTGTTCCAGCTTTGAAACACTGTTATCTTGGGGGACATGCACACATAGATATTTTCTTCCAATTTAATTATTTGCTGATGTTTTGGGCCTGTATGCTTATAATGCTTAGTTCTGATAACCAGTAGATAGTTAGCATTTCCTCGAGATGAATTGACCTCCTGAGTTAGGTGGTGAAGGGATTTTCAGGGCACTTAATTTAAAAAAAATTGATTTGATTCCACCTGCCCCTTAGTCACATGTGTAGTGGCTTCACTCTAAAGGAATTCCTTCGGGGTGGTTAGTTAAATTGATCCTGCTTCTCAGTTGTGTAATTCTGTGACCCTCTGAAAGTGTATTTGCCAGCCATGTAGAGAGTACTAGAAGCAGTAGCTGAGTTGCAGTTTGGCTTACTTGTGAAGGGAAGGGCTACTGCCTGAAGTAGGATGAGGGCTTGGATAATTGGGCACTCAAAACTTCTTTAATTTCACTCTTCCTCTTGCGCAGAACTAGCCCAGGCAGAAACCATCTTATCTTTGATTTCAGGACACCTCCCTGAGGTTTCTGGTAGAAACCAGACCTAATTATTTCAGACTGTGTCCTGGAGAAGTTCTCTTTTATAGAGGTATTTCTATATAGTCACTGTTTAATTAGCATAATAAGGTTATGAAAAATCTACTGATATTCTGTGTCCTGTTTGGCTGTAAACTGAATGTTAGGAGACACTGTGTGTGGCTGTTCTCTGCTTTGTTATGGCATGCTGCCTTGAATCTGGTTTGGGGGGGGCAAAACCAAACCTTTTTAATGTTAGTTAAAGACTGAGCAAAATTACTGGGGATTTATTGCAGAGATGCCAAAAGCTGGGTTAGATCGGTGAGGGAGGCAGCCTAGGTTTTGCCCTGCCCCTCTGTTCCCGTAAGCATCTTGCCTGCAAATTGGCAGAGGGGCTCAGAAAGTGCTAGTCCCTTCCCTTCAGACACAGCGAGGACTCAGCAAAAGTTCAGCAGCGAAGCGCAGCAACGCCAGCGCTGATTGGGCTGCAGGGCTGCAACCAGCTCAGCTCTGCCAAGAGCGGGAGCTCTCTGGAATATGCACGGGGATGAGGAACAAATACGGGAGGGTGAGGGCTGCCTGACAGCGGGAGCCCAGCTGTGACCGCTCTGGGTTGTCTTGTCCCCTCTTTCAGAACAAGAACATGGGGGATGTGACACCAGAGGAGACGGAGCTCAGGGCTGCTCACTGCCAGCTGTTTGAATCCAGCATGAGGAACGAAGCAAGAAGACTGAGGACTTTTCGGCAGTGGCCAGGCACCTCACCCGTGTCTGCCCGAGACTTGGTCAAGGCTGGCTTTTTCTTCGTGGGTCCGAGAGATGAAGTGCAGTGTTTTTGCTGTGGTGGTGTCCTGAAGGACTGGGGACCTGGTGACTGCCCAATAACCGAGCACCTGAAGTTCTTCCCTTCCTGTAAATTCATTTGTGGTGAGGACGTGGGGAACCAAGAGATGCTTCCTCTTCAGGAAATCTTTGACACTGTGGATGGGCAGTTCCTCAGCCTTTTGCAGGGTATGGACAGTGAGGAGACAGCCCTGCCCCACGAACCAGAATACCCAGAGATGGTCACAGAGGAGATGAGACTATCTACGTTTCAGAACTGGCCACAATATACCGATGTGCATCCTGAACAACTGGCGAGGGCAGGATTCTTCTACACAGGTAGGCACTCCAGGAGAATGTTTTTAATTCTTATTCAAGTTAACTTTTGAAGGTATCACTATGTTTTATTGTTTGCACAAATATTTGCGAGTGTGTAGTGTAGTTAGAAACCACATCCTTCGTTCAGCCTGTGCCGTTTCACTCGCTGCTGTGCAGAACTCACTCCCATGTTAACTTCTGGGTGGGTGCTGAGAGGTCCACCAGTGAGTCGATTCCCTCACCAGCAGGAGTGGAAATAGCGATGTTTTAAACAGATGTTTTACTGGCAGAGAAGCGTGTGCTTTATGATCCATTGAGCCTATTTATTACTTGCACTTTTAAAAGGACTTGAGGCACTTAACTTGGCATGTTATATTTTGTACAAGCTCTGTCTTGCGCCGAAGCCTTCTCTTCTCGAAAAGCCAAATCCGGGTGAAGCCTGTAGGTAGTCGGCCCGTTTGGCTGTCACTGTGGCTTGTTGCCATTAAGGACCCTGGACTTGTAATACAGAAATAAAAAAAGACACTTCTTTTTTATTTGGAGGGAAATAGGCAATATTTGTGGTTATCATATGCATGTAAGTATCAATATAACATTGTTTCCCCTTGAGAAGGCTTTGCTGGTTAGATAATAGGTTTGAAGAAGTATTCCTTTGCTTGACAAGTCAGAGGAAATATTTACAGTATGCTAATGCTTGACTGTAATTAAATATCGGAGGGTTCCTTCTGTTTTGAAAGCTAATAATGTAGTGCTATTTCTGTGTTACAAGTGTGACTTCTTCCATACAAAGAAATCGATTCATTTTGTATTTGCACATCAGAGACATGGAAGGAGGTGGCAGGCAGGGTCACTAAAGTTCCCTTAGCCAAAACAAACCTGCATGTCCCAAATCCTCAGACTCTCATTGTTGAAGTAAAATGGAATTGCCTCTTTCTTCCCTTAAGTAGTATTTGTTGATAAGGATGGGAATGGGAAAAAACTGAGACACAACATGGTGAATGACATGCACACAGGAAAGTCTGTCTAAATAACTGACCTTCTGTTGTTCTAGCTCGAGTTGGAGGCAGTGACTGGTTAGTTTGCTAGTATGTTGCTACTCCTGCCAGGTTTTCACTCAAACTACAAAACCTGTTTCTTGCTATAAATCCGGTTAATACTAAGAATTTGTACCTGTCTACTTGGAGCACAGGAGCAGGGGCTAAACAACGCACATGCCTAAGTGGAAGAGCATTATAGGCATATTAGCTTATCTGCTGCTTCTGCCTTTTAATTTTTAAGGCACACAAAAGACCAGTGTGGCCAGAAACACAGAATAAACTATAAGGCAGTGCCTGCAGGTAAAAACCTGTGTCTTTTGCGTCGGACTTGATTTCTCCCTTACAGAGCAGCTGTTTGAGAGCCTGGCACAGAGACTTCCCCAGGGGCTGTTTGGGCAGCAGCAGTCTGGGATGGCAACCCCCTGCGGTCTCTTGGGCAGGAGATCTGGAGCTGAGCGCCCCCGTGAAGCCAAAAGGCAACGCAAACAGTGCTCTAACACGAGAGTGTTTGGGAGGTCGTGTCTGTGACCCAAGCTTGCCGGTAGCCTTTGCTGATGGTGTTTTATTGCCCTTAGGGCAGGACATTTGTAGGCAGTTCTTAACTGTGTTTGGCTTTGATTC
>KL276482.1:0-14256 GCA_000699545.1 Podiceps cristatus | reverse complement strand
CCCCCCCGTGATTTCTGAGAATCACAGCTAGTTGGATGGGTAACCTGGGACCATGCTGTGGCAAATTCTTGTACCTCTGAGATGGAAGCTTTGTGCATCGTCTGACTGTGCCTGCTGCTGGTTATGGCAGATTGTGGCTAAGAAACTAGGAAGCAAAGCATGTTTATAGCTATAATTAATTACAGCTCTACTCTAAATGTAGGGGAGGGGGATTACATGGGTATGCGCGTACATGGGAGCTATGGTGCTCACATGCACGCTGCCTGTTAGCTTGTGACCCAGTTCTGGAATCATCTCAACCAGCCGCAGCTCTGGGAGTTCAAACTTGCATTGGATTTCCTGCCCCTGTACAATTTCCACAGTGTTGGTAAATAGTCACGTGTCCATCTGTTCTGTCTGATAGCCTTTGTTTTGTGCTGCATCTCTCCCCGTGTTCTCATCGGGGCTAGTAGAGCGTATAGTGTCTCAGATGCTAATAATCTCTTGGTGTCTTTTTTTCAGGACAAGAAGATGTAGTGAGGTGTTTTTACTGTGATGGAGGTGTGAGGAACTGGTCGTTTGGAGATGATCCTTGGAGGGAACATGCCAAATGGTATCCGGGGTAAGTCAGGCGTGGTTGAGAAATGTCCCTTGTAGCAAGATATGCTGTGCATTTCACACCGTGATTTCTTATTTCATAAGATAGTATGTATATAAGATATAGCTAGGATATAAGACAAGATATAAGAAGTACCCCCAGTAGAGAGACAAATGACTCACAGGTCTGCTGGTGTTAAGTGCTGCTTCCAAGCTCTGTTATTAGCTTAGTGCTAGATTTCTTCTACCTAGCTAGAGCAGGTGAAAAGCTAGTCAGGTATGGTCAATCATGTCTAACTGCATAAACTGTTGTGATAGTCTAGCCTCCTGGAAATCCCCAAAATCTCAAGAGAATGACCTTGAGGATTCAGAACCCAAGTTGCACAGCAAGGGACCATCTTCAGATCCTAATAGTGGGTCACGTTGTAAACTTGTTTTGAGGCCTGCCATTTAGTCTGTACTGTCTTCCAAAAGTGCCTTCCTCTCACTCCCCTCGTGTGTGGGAGAAGCAGAGATAGGCCTGAAAACCTAATCGTCGTATCTTCAGCTGCTTCTCTCCTTTCTTACTTTCTACCCTCCCCAAAAAGTAGTTGATCTGTGCCTGGTGTCTCTCTGCATGTTATCCAAAGGCCGATTTATCACTGGAGTGTTCTGTGTTAATGATGAAACCTACTGGATGATGGTGGTTGAAGCTGCAACTAGGTTTTTTTAAAAGAACTGTACAAATAGAGGTGTCAAAGCTCAAATATTTAGACCTTCTAATACTGAAAGCAAAATCACGTGTTCAAGTTCAGGTAGAATGGCAGAGTTCAGACCTGAGGTTTTCTAATTTGACTTAGAGTTCACCATCTAAAAGTTCAATTAAAATCACTTTCTTTGACATAAAGAACTACTTTGGTTTCTACTACACAGAGGTATAAAAAGAAATACATTGTAGACCTTGTTTTTCTGTAGCAGTTCTTGTGGTTTTCCTGTGAACTGACCTATTATGTTTTCTGTGATCTGTTCCAAAGGATGTTGCAACTGAGCTCATCTCGGGCCAAACATGAAGGCTGAATTAAGTGGAGGGGGATCATGAGCCTATTACTGTTGCCCTTCATGCAAGGAGAGGGGGAAAAAGACCATGACACCCTTTCTTTAATGAATATAGCAGTTTACTCATAACCCAATAGCACCCTTTCTTCACAAATTCAAACTACTACTGCTGCTTTCACTTGAGAGATCCTGTACTAATGTATTTAAATCTTTCTCCTTATAGGTGTGAATTTTTATTGCGGTCAAGGGGGAGAGAATTTGTTAGCAGTCTTCAGGATTCCTTTTCTAGCACCCTGCTATCTCCAGTGAGTCATGAATATTTTGTGTGTGGTGGAGAGGGGTTTTGTAGGTAGGGGAGCTTTGAACACATGCATCTCTTTTGTGACTGTCTTGTGATATTTTCAGAGAGATTCCTGGGATCCAAATGAACAAGATTCCTCTGCTTCCCAAGGTCAGTGCTGTAATTACATGGTGTTTTGTTTTCTGTTGAAAGTGGTGTAGTCTCATGGCCTCTACCCCACACCAGCTGATGTGCACTCTGGAGACCTGTTTTGATATTCTAGAAGCTGTTTCACTTTATTTTTAGGAAATGCTCTCTAGCACAAGAAGGAAAATTGCTTGCTCTTGTGAGGCCTCTTAGTCTAACAGACATTTAGCTAGTCTGGATAATTGTGTTACTTCTGGGTGCTTGCCTAACCTCCCTTTGACTTGTCTGTGCTCTTGATGGTGCTGTCTGTAGAGTCTTTCAGACCGCAGTATTTTAAATGCACTTGATGGCAGACCAAAGAACAACTAGAGGGTCTAGTTGTTCGTGGAAGTGTTGATCCGGGGGATCTATTCCTATTTATCAGTTGCACCTGGAAATTTAAGTAGGTGAAATTTGGCTCCCATAACTGTGGAAAACTGATTTTTCTTATTCTCTTGGAGAGCCTGGCCGATAGGATGAGCTTAAAGACTTGAGCCTTTGAACGGACTGCCAGCTGAATTTCCCACTTCTGTCTTTACCGATGAATGGTTGGGCTAGATTATGAGGTAGGAGAGACTTCAATAGGGATGTTGCACTTGATCTTCATGAAAAAGCAGTTTTGAGGCTTCTGTTCTGGCATGTGAAAACAAAGATAAGGCTTCTGGACTGGGGCCAAATGTGGGAAACTTGCTTCACTGATACAGTAGGATGAACCATCCACAATTAGTCTCTTGACTTTTATGAAATTGCTTTTGATGACTTTCTTGTGAATTATGATTGGAAGTAAAAACCAATCTGGATGTTCATCTAGCTATATAGATAGCTTGAGGAATATTTTAGAATATATTAATGTCATTTTATATATAACAGCTTCAGGGATTGGCATACTTTTTGCCCAAAGTTCTGTCTTTTTGGTAAAGGATTTGCTTGCTGCTTTACAGATCCCCTGAGGAACTGGGAATTGCAGGCTCTTCTTTCTCTGGATCAGTTTACCATAGTGCAGAATGTCCTGCAGATGGGCTTTGACCCCACCTGGGTGGCTAACCTGGTAGAGAATAAATACATGCTGACTGGGACTTGCTACCTTTCTGAGTTTGAGCTGATCTCTGATCTGCTTCAGCCAGGCTGGGAAGAGAGCAGCAGTGCAGAGGAAAGCAGAGGTATGCCTGACACGCACACCTACGTTCTTGGTGGATGTTTAACCTCTGATTCACTTCATCTTGAGCACTGTTGTGAGTGTCTTCTGGGTCTACCTCCTCTCTTCCTAGGCTGGAATTAAGAGTAGTAATGTTACCCGAGCCTGCTTTTATTAGAGAGGCTGAAGACTGAGATTCTGCTTTAAAGAAACCTGAAGGAGCTGAGATTACTGGGGTATTGGTAACTGCATCTGCCTCCAGTAAGCTGTGGTGTAGGTGTCCTCGACATTTTCTGCTGCCCTTAGGCCTGCAGTAGCAAACAGCTGCACGATGTGGAGGCTTCTGCGCAAATTCACATCTGATGCAGATAGACAGAGGCAGTTCTCTGAAGCAGGGCCTCTGGCGTGGATAAGTACTCCAAGCCTATTTAAAACTGAATCAATGACTTGATCAGAAATAGCCATACTTGTTTGTTTGGATAATATATATTCTCCTTAACTTAGGTATGTCTGTCTTGTGTCATCTCTTTTGTGGAGTCTGTTTGCCAAGTGATGTGTATTTGAAGATGCAGTTCCACACCAGCTTTCTTGGGTAGCAAGCCTGCTTTCCAAAGCTCCTGTCTCCATATCACATTCTGCTGTTTCTTTAGCTAAGGAGGGGGGGGGGAAATTTTCCACAAAACCAGAAGTGTGATTAAATAGTAGCACAGGAGCAGGAACGAGCAGCTGATGGCTCCTGCTGCCTGACGGATAAACCAGCTTTGCTGAGGAGCCAATGTGATGTGGACGTATCTTGGTAGGGAGGCTGCCATACACAGTGACTAAAGCAGAGAGCAGCAGCTTCGCCAGGCTGAGCGTGTGAAGCAACAGCGGAGTAGAGGTGTTTGACCAAAGGCTACTGAAATCTGGGGTATTTCATCTTCTTAAACAGCACTGTCTGAAGGGGGAGGAGAGGGGTTGCAGTTAATGCTGTCTTCTCTCCTGGTTATACAGATGCTGCTCAGAGAGAGACTGAAACCTCAAGTTCAAGAGGAGAAGTGCAATCTGTGCCACAAAAGGAATCAGGTGCACTGGGCTGACAGTGGTGATGGAATTGAGCCTAGGCATAACTGGGATGGTTTTTATAGTCATGGAATTGGTGGTTATTGTGTTTATTTTTTTCATCCCGAAGGGAAATATGTGCTAGCTTGAATGGTAACTAAACATAGAGACCCTTATTTAGGAATTAAAGTTCCACTGTGAAGCAGACTGTTATACAAAATACTTGGTTTATCAGGATAACTTACATATTACAATAAAAAGATGTTGCTCTGTCCCTGCTCAGTCTGGCATGTGTAGATGTACTAAATCTTGTGTAGGTGAGCCAGAGTCTGTAATAGCTGCAGTTTTCCAGGTTAAATGAAACTTGCCTGAAAGGTACTTTTGCCATCTTCACAGTCAGTCTCTGAACAAAAAGATGTGTAAGCTGTAGCGTGACTGTCTAAGATGACAGGACTGGCGCTCTGGAGCTGTTATACTACTAACAGTTTGGGCTTTTTTTTTTTTCTTTTTTGGTGAAGATGAGTCTCGGATGAGCACAGAAGAACAGCTCCGACGCCTGCAAGAGGAAAGGATGTGCAAAGTGTGCATGGACAGAGATGTGTCTGTTGTGTTTGTTCCTTGTGGCCACCTGGTAGCTTGTGGAGAATGTGCCCTCAATTTGAGACTGTGTCCGATCTGCAGAGCTGTCATCCGGGGAAGTGTGAGGACCTTCATGTCCTGAACCACCATGTGTCTAAGGGGAAAGATAAGCCTATACAACTCATTCGTAACACAGCGGAGGAAGAAAATAAGTAAATAGTTTGATGCAGGAGCAATCTTATTTGCAGAGTAGCTTAACATAAGAGTAAAAACTTACTAAATGTGCCTCCTACGCACAGTGTTTCTAGTAAGAGTTGCTGGGTTGCTGTACTCTTGCTGATCTTGCTGTAGGACTGCTCCAGAAAAACTCTGCTGTTTCTTTTGTTCTCCAAAAAGAGGTTTTGGTTGACAGACTCCCCTTCTCCAAATTCTTGTGTTCTCAAATGAATCCCTACTCTGTATTGAAATCAAGGACTGTTCTCAGTAGACTGTCTCTGGTTCTCTTTCTCTCATTTAGCAGTTATTTAGAGATGATTCTGCTAGGGTTGATGGCTTCCTTCAGTAAGTCTGAGTCAAAATGGGAGTATTTTTATACAAAATGCATTCCGTCGAGATGAGAATACTCAGCAGCAATGTATGGAAGGAGAATCTAGCTTTTTCTTCTGAGCTCTCTGTCTTCTTCCCCCTTGTTGAATTTTCAGCAAATGACAGAATGTTTCAGTAATAAGAAAATCCACATAACTAAGCAAAAAGCCTGGCCTGTTTGTAGGCGCTCCAACCTCTTTACTCTTAGCCAACCTTCCTAGACAGAAGGTGAAAGGCTCTTTGATGGTCAGGGTCAGTAGATGATCTCATGGTAGTTTTTCACAGAGCCTCTTCCCTGGCTGTTGGGTACTATCCAAGAAGAAGATAACAATGAAAACTTACCTTTTAGGATTTCTGTTTGCTGGCTAAACTGACGATTTTTACTTTAAATGGCCCATTCTATCATGTAGCCAAAAAGAGAAAGTTTTGTCAATACTATAGCTTGTTAACTACAGGGGGAAAAGTGGTTTTTAAGAATTTCTTTTTCACTGAATAAAAAATTATTCTTTTGTTTATCTTACAGAGGTCTGAGTATCTGATTCTAGTACGATGCACTGCTGGGGGAGGAGGTGTGGTGGTGTCCTAAGATGTGAGTGGCATCAGGTTGTAGATCACTTGAACTTCTGTCCTTCGGTATGACGTGGGCATGAGTGAGAGAAGCAGCTCTTAAGGCAGCATGTGGCTCCTCTAGACTCCCTAACTGCAAAAGAAGGGGTGTGGATGCAGGAAGATAGAGACCTGACACTTGAAGCTGTGTAAGTGGGGAATAATTCTGCATCTGAACTCAATGCAGAGTTTTGGTATATGGCTCTTAAACACAACTGCATAGACTGGAGCAATGGCTCTGGAGTTGCTTCTGTTTGGTTCCAGCCCTGGATACTGAATGGGGTTATAGGTTTGTTTCTGAGTCATTTTAAGGTGTCACTTATCCCTAGGCCAGGGAGGGCTGATCTCTTCATCCTTGCCTCCAGAAGAAAGTAATATTAAGGCAGTTCTTGGCAAAGATGAGAGAAATTACTAGTTGAGCAGTTTAAACTCTGCAACTCTTGGAGGAACTGGTGGGTCTTTGCCAGACAGCAGCTTTCACAGGGAACAGAATTGCACCACCATGCCAAATTAGGTGTTCAAGCTATCATTGGCTTTATTTTGCCTCTGTGGACAACAGCAAAAGCTTACAGTTTAAGCAGAAGTGCTAATCTGAGAAGGGGAAAACAAAACCAGCTCAGTGTTGGAACAGTGGTGTTTCCTCCCAAGCTTTAGCCTGGTGTGGTTGGCACCTGGCCGGAGCATCCGCAGGACTACAAGGCTGTAAATACACCAGCTATTTCTGGGGCTTCTTTTATTGAACACTTTGAAAATTGTGGCTTTTCCACATCTGGAACTGTTTTTTCAATGGGAAGATGTCCCTTCAGAAACGGGCACAGGTGGTTTGTTGACCCGCGGTGTCGGAGGGATGCCGGTTCCCATCAGAGGGCACTCCTTCAGAAACGGGCACAGGTGGTTTGTTGACCCACGGTGTCGGAGGGATGCCAGTTCCCATCAGAGGGCACTCTGAACCTGGCCATCAGGGAACCCACTGGAGCAAAACCCTCAGCTGCTCCTTGATCTTCCAACAGGCTGGGGAGGCGAAGGACTGGGAATCCCTTCCTGATAGAACAGGGTTGCTGCATGACCTTGCAGTACTTGGAGAAGGTCTAGCACAAGCAGCCAGGAGGAAGGGTTGTCAGGGCATGAAGGATGAATGGCTCTGCTAATAACACTGGGGGAGGTAATTAAGTGTGGAATATGGTCCTTGGTGGCTTGTCTTATTTTCTTTCTTCTCAGACTGTTTTTTTGGATGATTTATGGCAGTCATTGTTAGTAAATATTACTATTGAGCTTAGCTGTAAATATTACTATTCAGCTTATCTGAATGTTTATTTTACTTCTGTTAAAAGATGCTTAATTACCTTTGTTCATCTTAACAGTGGTAGTTACGAAGCTACTCGACCATCACACTTATTTCATTAATCTTTACCAGGGTGTATTGAAGTCGAGGCATGTCGATATATGCATACTTGGATGCTTAGTCTCGTTAGAGTACTTGACAAGTGGTTTTAATCAGTTTTATTAGTAAATGGGGCATCAAGGCTTGGTCAGCTTGAGAGGTATAGTGCAGACCTTAAAATAATCCAGAGTTCCTTCTGACTTCCTACTACCATCTAGAAGAATTCCTTCCTGGAACTACTAGTGAAATGTTTGTGCTGTTCAAAGCAAAACTGCATTCTCCACCATCTGTGCTGAATTTTGGTTGTTCTCAAGGCCAATAAAGAATGCTGGTGTTTGACGGACAACATTTCTCTGAGGAAAAGCAATCACATTCAACCAAAAAGTGTAAAGCCAATGTTTCCTGATGAAGAAAGGGAAGATGAGTTTCAAAAGGCCCCCCCCCCCCCCAAAATGAAATCCTTCATGGAACAATCTCATTGACTAGAAGATACAGTCTTCCATTCCTTTTTCTGCCCCTCTAGGGAACATCAGGTGGGCAAGTAGGAATGAGTGTAATACAGAAATGAACTGAATCAAGAGGTGGAGAAAGTGCAAAGAGAGTGTACGCACACTGCCATGTGTGCTGTGCATACACTAAGGTATTTTTTTTAACTTGGTAGTGGCACAGAATTGACTAATACAGGAGGTAGCTATGTTTTGTCAGGCAGAGCTGTTTTAAAGAGGGTTGAGCTTTTTCTTCCTCAAATGATGAAACTGGTATCAAACCAGCAACTGTCAGTTCATTCTGCTCAATCAGCAATGGTGGCTTCTACTGGCTAAAAGAAGGAAAAAATGCCTCCAGGAGACATTTCTACTCGCAGCTGCACCTGCTCAGGACTCAGGATGTTAGGTTGCAGCGGATATCTGGAATGGAAGTTGCACAGAAACAAAAAATGTTCTCTTAATGCTTATACTTGTGGGTTTATAGATGAGAATTTTGCTTCCTGGGCCCTTCGGAATGGGACAAAGAAAGATGCACTATTCTGTCTTTGACTTAGCACTTAATGCTTTTATTTCTTTTCATTCTTTCCCCACACATCCCCTCCCTAGCACAGCTTCTAGCTTGACTTTTCTGAAAAGCGTTACTCAAAAATGCCAAGTAATCTTAAACAGATTAGGCAAGACAAAGAATTACAACAGCACTTGGAATGTACCAGCCAGGGATGGCTGACAAGTGCTCCCTCTCTGCTTGACACTTGCTGGGAGATGTAGCTAACAAAACTGACATTGGGTTTTTGTTTGTGTTTTTTTAATTAATTGCTGCAGCTCATTAATGCAACTTAATTACACTTATATTTTCCCCTTCCTTCAGCCCATTCCCTCCCCTCAAAATTATCTTGTTGCCAAAAAAACCCTCCCATCAGGATGCTTCCAGGCTTGTGCCTGGAATAAGCACGGCTACTTGGTGAAGGCGGCAGCTACAAAACCATCTGCGATCCAGGAAGAACTTAAGCATCTTCCAGCGTCCTGCAGCAGGCTTCAGCTCCGTGTGTGGCTATGCCAGTGTTAACGCCGACAGGCAAACCCCAGAGTAAGCTACAGCTGCTCTGGGAACGGCTTGGCGAGTTGAAATGGGGTTAAGCTCCATGCTGAGTAAAGATTTGGTGCTTGTACTAGTTTTTAGCTGTTCAGCATTATAGCAGTTAGGGCACAGAACGCTGAAATCCAGGACTGCTAAGGCGCTGACCGTATCTAAAGAATATAGAATGAGGAAGCGAGTCCTGGGGGGGAGAAGGGAAGAGCTTTCATCTATAACTTAAAAAAAAAAAAAAAAAAAAAAAGCCTAACCTCAAATGTATATAGCCCCCACCTAGTTCTATATAGGCAGGGAGGAGGTGAAGCTGTGTTAGGGGGTTTAGGCTCCTTTCAGAACAAGGGAGAGGAGAAGGGGGGGAGACTAATGACAGAACATCCGAAAGGTCCCAGGGTGTTATGCAGTGCTTCCTTCTTTATGGCTCTGTGGCGCAAGGAAGCAGCTCCCACTTCAGCTGTATCTCTTGAGAGAGGCTCTTGGTGAACTTGTTCTGCCTGAGGTCTTCAGGCCTGTGCCGTTTATTGGCTGGTACCACCAGACTATGGTAGGAATGGTTCATCAGGGCACTTAGAGAATGAAAAACCAACCTCCTGGCCATTCCTCAGTGGACAGTCATTGCATTTGAAAAGACAAGGAAGAAGAAAAAATGGAATGGAGGTCACCATCCTGCACGTCCTCTGCCAAAGATCCAGGCCCCAGGGGGTTGTTCCCTGCAGGACCTTTGATGGTGGAGTGCGAGGTTTATCTGTCCTCTGGCTCCTCTTTACTTATGCAGGCCTGTAGAGGGGAATAAAGTGAGGTCAGGGCATCAGTGTGGAGCAAGTACAAAGTTATTTAAGATAACAAAAATTGTGTGGAAATAATGAGGGCTTTTGCTGGTGTGGTTTGTTTTTTCTTTTCCCCCCTCTTCTGGGTTTTTAAACATGATTGACTACAGATGTGGAGTGGGTTTGAGAGCTCAGAAGTAATGTGGTTAAGTAGTGTTCAGGTCTGGAAAGAATGCTCTGTGTATACCAGACCTGAATATACCACAGTTAGTCTGAGGAATAGGTAAGAGCCAAAGTGTTAGATCTATGTATCCTCAGCATTTGGAGCTGCATGAAACTTGGTTAGGAATTTTAAAAGCTACGGGTCATCTCTAGAATAAAGTAGCTGCTTGAAATTGCGGTGATGTGCTTTTTGTGTAGATGCAGCGGTATAAGCAGATTGACTTTTGTAGCCAGCAGTAAAGATGAGTGAATGTTTTCAGCTGAAACATCACCTCTTAAACATGCAGCTTCGGGCTGATCAAAACAGTTTGCAAATTCATGTTGATATTCAGCAAATTGTTTGTTTGGGAAAAAGTCTACCTAGAAAGAAAAGCAGAAGCATTTTGTTTTGTGGTATTTTTCTCTCCTGAAAACACAGTGGGATTTTATTTCCTGTTTAAGTAAAAGCTTCCTTTGTACAGTATTCTGGTCATCAAACAAAGCTTGGAGGGGGTGGGGGGGAAAACAATCCTAAAGGAGTTCCCCTTTTCCCTCCCTACTGTTTGTCTGGGGGTTTTTGTTTGTTTTTTGGGGGTTTTTTTGAATTGAAGAATGTTATTTGTGTACTCCTACCTACCAGTTGTCAGTTGATATTGAAGAACCTACTTTCAGCCTCTAGCTGGGGACTCTTATGTGGGGTCTAGTCCTTTAATGCTGCATGCTGCCGGCTGCTTCATGCCTATGGCTAGTGGATAGACTGCCCCACAAAAGATTGATTAGGGAGCATTCAAGTGAGCAGTCACCAACTGGAGTCTTAGACCATTCAATTAACCAGTACCTCCTGTTGCTACCCTGCCGATACTTAAGTCTGTCTGATAGAAGCTACGCCCTTTGTTACCCTATGGCCCTTGCCACGGGTAGATCTGAGGAAAGGCAAGGCGGTGAGATCTGGCTACACAACGAAAATCAAATTAAAGCTCTTAAGCCATTAATATAATGTAGTACTTGGGGTGCCAGATCACGGTGAGTGTTATGGACTGGAACCTCACAACCGTGCAAGTCACTGCTTGGCCTTATAACTACAGTCTTAAAAGGCAGGAAGACCTATTGCTCACCTCTACCTTTTAAACAAATAGAGGCTACCTCCTGTCATCTAGCGGGTTCTTTATTTTAGCGTTAAATCATGTAAAAACTCATGCTTAGACTATTCTGCGTTATAATTGAGATTGCACAGTGCTGCTTTCTGAAACAAATTTGGAGAATAATGTCAAAAGGGACGCAGCAGGCAGGAAGTGCTGACAAATGATCAGGATGATCTGTGCCTCCTCCCCTCTTGGCAGGTATTGCAGGGTACTTGGAGATACCGGCTTTAGGCGGAAACTTCAAAGCTGGCTGGGTTAACCCTTTCACAGGTATCCCTGCAAGAATGCTTCCTTGCCTCAAATGATGAGGATTCTGTTACTAGAAGTGAACAAGAAGCAAAGCAACCCGGAGCTGATGTCCTGTCCAGCCTAAGAGGAGACAGTGGTGCAAGCAGGCACGGCCTGAACTTGAGTTTTAGTTACGAGAGGGGCAAGAGCTCAGCCTTTCCTTCCTGAATGCTCATTGGAAATGTTCTGGTTTGGCCTCAGGAGAATAACTTTGGTTTTCAGTAAGTGATTTGTTATCCTTTGGCTAAGTACTCTGACCCAGAAACTCCTGCACTGAAGGCTTTAACAATCTTCTATCAAGATTCCTCATGTATTATTATTAAATAATTAGTGGAGTGCCTTGGTTGGTAAGCAGCAGTGAGATTAATTCTATTACATGGGAAAACTTTCAGGACAATTTTTTCATGGTAATTTGACTCTTTTACTTAAGCTTGTGACTTTAAATAGGAACTATCCCAACCAAACCTCCTTAGAGTGAATGAAATGTAGAAGAGAAGCAGTTGTGGAACCTGAAATAGATGTTCTATTAATACAGTGATTTCTTTGTTACTGTGTGAGTGTTGGAGGTGTTAATTAAGATGAACTACATTTAAATCATGCCTTTGTAAGCAACAGTACAAAACTGTTGGTTGTTTTTTGTTGTCACTGGCATTTAAAGAAAAACCAAAACAAAACAAACTTGATAATTTGTGAGGTTTACCACTAATTAGAGACTTGCAACTGAAGTCAGGGAGGTCAGTGGATTACCACGATAAGGCTGGGAGATAACTGGATTGTGATCTGGAAGTACCTATCATCAGTAATGGTTTGGGGATGTGTTTTTTCCTCCCAGTAGGAGGCAAAGCTAGTTAAGAACTTCTTTCAGTGCAGTGGATGGAAGCTGAAGGCCAGAAATGGGCTGTACATTTTGAATAGTGAATTTAGCAGCTTATAACCACCGAAAGAAGCTGCCAAGGAACACAGCAGTTCCCCTTTCATTTCTTTGAACTGTGACAGCATATTTAAGAGTTTTCTAACCCATAGGCTGCCTGCTTGATACAGAGGTTATGGGGGTTGGTCCCGGACTTAAGCTACGTGTGTGGGGCTAGGTCAGTGTCATTGCTCTGTGGGGCCTTCAGATCTATGAAAATTCATGGACTTGGAGAGATGAAGGAGAGACTAGGGAAAAACGCAAGGCAGGACAAGGGAAAGGGCACATTGGGAGGAGAGGAAAGAATGGGATCTCATCAGAAAAGGAAAGGTAAAACTATAACAAACAGGATAATTCCATTAGGGAATAAAGGGAAGTGATCCTGTCGGAGAGTTGTGGCAACAGGGCAAGTGCGTTATCAGAAGAGCAGCCAACTACTGACACTGGGGCGATGCCATCCTAAAATGAAAGTTCATGGTTGCAGTTAGCTCCAAGTCAGTTGTTGCAGAATAGGTTTGGTTTCATTCAGCATTTTCTTCAACAAAAAGGAGTTAAAACCAGAAAGCCCATATTCCTGACCCCTAGCTGTTCTATAAATTTAAACTTGAAAGTAGTTGGTTTTATTTGTGGGTTTGCATCTTCTCAAACAGGATATAAGAAAAGAAAATGCCTTCAGTCATCGTGAAATGATTTTCACAGCAGGACAAAGGCATCTGGCACTTGGCACCCCAGACTGCAAAACTCCATGGCATCATTAGCTGAGAAATCACGTATCTATTCCTCCTCTCACTCTCGTTCATACGTGTGGAAGAAAGGCAATAGCTAGGCTGAAATAAACAACCAAAAATTGCTATTTGGTGGCTGTTGTGAAATTTATAGAGGGTCACCTTATCTACTGCTCAGCAGCTATTTTCACCTCCTGTTAACCAGCAAGAAATATTATACTGTGCTGGCAGAAGCTATCAGTAGATAAGTGATGTTCTGAAGAATTGTACTGAAGAACAACAAAATTATCTGTGTACTTCAGTAGTAGCTTACCATTTTCGTGAGACCCTTGTAAGGAAGTTTTTCATTGCTGGCTACTGTTCATATTACAATCTCTGCATATAGAACACTCCATTTATAAGTACTAGCCCCTTTCACAAACAGAATTTGTCATTTTAAGAAAAAAAGCAGCTCAAATGCCATACTGTAAAAGTGTGATGTTTCTTCAGCACATTGCTGCATCAAGCTAGTAAATCAGGGAGCTGCTTAAAGCTCCACAGCTGCTGCAGAGTATGGAAAATTCCATCCCACTGTGACAAAACGAGAAGGAAATCAATATTTAATCTCCTGTAGCATCCCTTCTAATAACATTATGGAACCCCTAAAGTTAGAGGGAATTGAACTGCTTTGCAAAAATTACTTGTTCCCCTGGTCTTGTGTTGCAGTGACAAAGTGGGTAGTAAGTCCGTAAGACATTAGAGGTGCACGTCTACAAATCTATTTGGGGGCACTTTTTTCTTTCCTCAGCCCTCTTTCTTTCCCATCCTCGCTTCTTTTTGGCAGAACTCTCTGGTAACATTACTGCTACAAAACAACCTCCCTTAGCAGCTGCTTTAAAAAATTTCTGCATGCTGAATTGCCTTTTTGCAGCTCGATTTAGAGAGTATAAAAAATTCAGATCTTATTGCTGCTTTAGACAGATAATACAAGCCTTTATGTTGGAGAATCTCATTAAGAACCAGCTTTTAGGGGACAGTGTGCAAGTGCGATCTTGTGCCTTCTGCAGGGGGAGGGGATTATCCGAGGGCAGAAGCTGGAATTCAACAACGGATCTCTCTTAGTGGTTATGAGAGGAGCTGCTGTGGGCAACTCCCCTTTCCGCTCCCTGCTCTCAGCTGAACTCTTGGGCTGCCCCACACGTAGAAACCTCTGTTCTTGTAGGCAACAGAATCAAAAACAAACCCACCACCCCACCCCCCAACCC